>JBBPRG010000050.1:0-28670 GCA_038092895.1 Chalciporus pseudorubinellus | reverse complement strand
GAAAGCGTGATCTCGAAAGATGATATTCAAAACAACTAAGTACAGTCTTTTATAGTCTGGGTATTCCCGAGACTTTGGCAGCGACAGAAAGTGATATAAGAATAGAAGAATGAGTCCGGAAAGTGTAACTAAGAGTCCGGAACATGTAGCAGAGAGTCCGGGAGACGAGTCCATAGGTAGAGTCATAGGGTAGAGGAGAGAGAAGGTAGGTACTCACCAGTGAACTCGACTGAACAGGGACAACAGACGTTTGAAGGTGGACAGGATGAAGGGACGATGGCTTGAAGAACACAGATTCACGGACTGACGAGTCCGGGGATCGGATTGAGGCAGAAGCTCCGAGGACACGATGGAAGGGAGAGGGAGACAGCAGATAGTAGGATTGGGGTAGATGGGAATGTAGTGGGATGAGATGAGGTGGGATATGGTGCGACTGCATCGCAGGGAACTTGGGTTTTCTACAACGAGGAGGGACTGCACCACAATCGCCTGGTACAAAAACCAGGCTTGGCATGTGGTGGGGTAGCTGGGATCCCAATGTACATCCTAGCCGTGATATAGATGTTAAATAAAGCAAATGCAATCAGATCAAACTTGGAAACATACAAGGAGATCACATCATTCACATTTGACTCGCCAATCCAATGTACCTGGCTAATATATAATAAATCCAAGTTGGCAGGATGTTCCACTATGGCCACATGACCTTGATTTCATCATGTATCAACAATAAGAAATCCACGATTGTGACCATTGGCAAGAGTGCTGCGGGCCCAGGGGAGTGCCAGTGAGGTCAAAAAACCCTAGTTGAAAACGGGCTTACAAGCAGAGATGGCAACCCAGGAAGCAGCAATTCCCTCATTGTCTGTGTTCCTACTGTATATGCAAATTCAAAATGAGAGATGCAGGTTGGATTGAGTTAGCAAGAGATACATTTGAAAGTCAGTTGGTGCTTAGTGAGCCAAACCCCCACCTTTTAGGATACCATATTTAGTAGTTCAGCAGCTTTGAGGTTTTTGCCAAACCTACCAACAAGGCCATCTGCAAAACAGCTCAGATGAAAGAGGCGATGGTAAGGGTTTAGCGGCTTACCAATGTTTACAAACATGAGGTGGAGGCTTCTGATTGGTCAAGTCTGTAATCTCACATGCAAGAGTGAGATGCTGATCATGATCATGCAAGTCATCGAAATCAATTGTAGCAAAATTGGCATGCTGTTTAGCTGATTTCTTTTCCAGGTTGTTTTTGAGGGCTGCGAGATCAACCATGTTCTCTTCCTGATGAGCTCACACCTCAGTTGCCTCAGCAGCTTGGGTGTCATGCTCGCGTTGTACCTCCTCAGGGTTACATCAGGGCTGAGGCAGGTCTGGAGCACCCGGGTGCTGCTGTTTGTTGCCTGCTCGAGTGATGATGCGCATGGGGCAAAGCTAGCTATGGATAGAGTGGGCTCGGGTGGTATGGCAGTGAGGAAGTGCTGCGAAGATCTGATCTGATTTTTTTTTGTTGATTCGGAGGACTCAGACCCCATCCAAAGTCGTAACTATACAGTTCTTGGTCAGAGCACGTCACTCAGTGGACAAACGTGCGAATCTGAGTGCACAAAGGTGAGCAGGTTTATATCCAGTCCCTTCTGCCATGCTGCACGCTCAACAAAACCATGCATATAACTATCAGCTGTATATCTGTGGGTACCGAGGATGCACCAGAATGTGCACTACGCACAGCGGCCTCAAGCGGCATGTGTGCATTCACCAGACCCGAGAGCTATTGCCACCTCAAGCTCCCATTCCAGAGGAGCCAGAGGTGGATGAACTTGATGTATGCTCTGACAATGACTGCAACCCAGATGCCGGTGATGGTCCTGGCCCACTATATGAACACCACCATGGCAGGCATGTTCAGTATCACCCTGTGATTA
Organism: Chalciporus pseudorubinellus; assembly: GCA_038092895.1. Classification (NCBI taxonomy): domain Eukaryota; kingdom Fungi; phylum Basidiomycota; class Agaricomycetes; order Boletales; family Boletaceae; genus Chalciporus; species Chalciporus pseudorubinellus. Next base: position 26,752 of record JBBPRG010000050.1, on the reverse strand, counting down.
ATGGTAAGTGCTTTTTCCCCTTTCGTTGCCATTACTGAAGACTGTGCTCATAGGAGCTCCTTGTGATGTATTTGGTACTGAACTTCCCCCCAACACTCCACCTCCACCACCTGATGTCAATGAAGATCAATGGCATCCATTTGACAGCCACCCTCACTTTGAATTTGCAGACTTTCTTTACCAAAAGGAACAGATGTCAGCAGGGAAAATCAATACTCTGATTGACATCTTGGTAGCGATGTACCCTGGTGATGATCCCCTCTTCACTTCATATTGGGATCTTTATGGAACCATTGATGCGATCCCTTATGGGGAAAGCGCTTGGCAATCGTTTGCAGCCAAGTACTCAGGTACATTACCTGATGATGTGCCCTCATGGATGCTCACAGAATATGAAGTGTGGTTCCGAAATCCCAAAAGCCTGTTGGACCAACAACTCGGTAATGCTGATTTCAATGGTGACATTGACTATACAGCGAAAGTTGTGCTTGACGACAACGGGCAATGAGAGGTCTGCGATCTCATGTCTGGTCAATGGGCATGGGATCACTCAGTAAGTGTGTGGACCTTTGCTCTGCACTCAAACTAATTCACTCCCTCAGTTACTCATTGCACAGGATCCGGAGACACATGGTGCCATGTTTGTCCCAGTCATCCTCAGCAGCAACAAGACAACTGTCTCCATGGGGACCGGCAACACCAAATTTTATCCATTGTACATATCACTAGGAAACGTTCACAACAGTGTTCGTTGTGCGCACCGTAACGCAGTAGCGCTTCTGGCATTTCTGTCAATCCCAAAAAGTAAGTGTCTCTGTTTCATGTATCTTCATCATCTGTGACATGTTACTCTCAGCGGACCAAGCACACAAAGACGACGTGGATTTTCGTCACTTTCGATGTCAACTGTTTCACTCTTCGATTGCAGCAGTGCTCCAACCCCTTAAATGATACATGACAGAACCATGTGTGGTCCGCTGTGCAGACGGTCATTTCCGGTGGGTTATATATGGTCTTGGTCCTTACATCACAGATTACCTGGAGCAGGCACTCCTGGCCTGTGTTGTGCAGGGGTGGTGTGCCTGGTATGTTACATAGTCTGAGAAGTGTAGCAATCTCACAAGAAATAGGTGCACAGCTTGAAACGATGACCTGGACGGCAGTGGAGGGCCACATGCTCAAGAGCACACTGAGCGCCTAAGGGATGCAATGGATCTCAAGACGTTGTGGGAGGACTACGGCATTGTGTGCGATGTCCAGGTAGGTCTCAATGTGAACTCCATTAGAGTGGTACCTGATTTGTTAACAACACTCTAGCCGTTCACGGTCGACTTCCCCTGTGCAGATATTCACAAGTTAATCACCCCCGATTTACTCCATCAACTGATCAAAGGGAGTTTTAAGGACCACCTGGTCACATGGATTGGTGATTATTTGGAGCTACGACATGGTAAAGCTTGCGTGGTTGAGCTGTTGTCAGATATTGATTGAAGGTCAGCGATATTACCAAAGTGTATTGGTAGTTAGGCCTAATACCCGTGACATAGAATTGCTGCAGCCCCCTCATTTCCAGGGTTAAGAAGATTCCCAAAAGGGTGAGGGTTCAAGCAGTGGACCGGCGATGACTCAAAAACACTCATGAAAGTATGTCCCTTCTCCAACTTGAACACGATTAGGAATCCTTACACACTGTATTCAGGTCTATCTCTCTGCGATTGTGGGACATGTTCCCCAACAGATGGTCAAGGCAATCAGCGCCTTTTTGGACTTCTGTTACCTCATTCAGCACTCGGTTATCAACAAAGCTACACTAGTGGCAATTGACAAGGCTGTGGGACGCTTTCATCACGAGTGTGTTATTTTCAGAAGACTGGTGTACACAAGCACTTCTCGTTACCAAGGCAACATGCAATGCTGCACTATTGAGCACTGATCAAGAGGTTTGGGGCCTCCAATGGACTTTGTTCGTCGATTATGGAATCTAAACACATCAAGGCGATGAAAGAGCCATGGCGGTGGTCTAGCTGTTTCAAAGCTCTCAGGCAAATGTTCGTGACCAACCAACGGTTGGATAAATTGGCGGCGGCACGCATACACTTCTCTCAGCACCAGATGCTCAATGGGCCGTTACTCCCATCCCAAAACTTGCTCCGGATGAATTGGACAGTGATTCTGAGGACAATGGAAGGGTCAAAGGGGAGGCAATAGTAGCAACGTATGACATGAAGCTGGCTTGCCATCACAGTCAGAGATTCCATCAAAGTTTCTCCATGTATTGATTCACTGACACCATGACTGCTCATCAGTATGTGGCCTACCACATGGAATCACGGAGATAGCTGAGCATTTCCAAGTGCCACAGCTCGAGGAGTGCATCTGGCGATTCCTCTATGACCAGCGCTATCCAAATGCTGAGATTGCAGGGGACCATGTCCCTCTCAACGAGTGTCCGGTGTTTCATGGCAAACTCAAGGTGTTCAATTCCGCAAGCACTACATACTACACACCAAGCGACCAGTCCAGTCGTGGGGGCTTACACCGTGACATTATTCGTGCATCATGATCATGGCAAGGAGGGGCCGCACGTCATGACTGTGTTTTCATGGATAGCGGAGGAAGTGGGGAAGCCCTGGAAGGTGTACCACTGGGCGGCCTACTGGTTGCTCAAGTGCTCCTTTTTTTCTCATTTCCATATCTTGGGAAGCTTTACTCATGCAGCTTGGTGGATTGGTATCTCCCTGTCAATGATGAGCGAGATTCAGCGATGGGAATGTGGATCGTTGCACCAGAAGAGGACACCGAGGGTCAACAAGTACAGGCAGTCATTTCTCTAGACACGATGCTGCGAGGGGCACACCTTATTGGTGTTTGCGGCAAGGGCTTCTTGCCTATTGGGTTTGATTGCTCAGAGACTCTAGACGCATTTCGAGCTTACTATGTGAATAAATTTATTGACCATCACACACATACTATTGTGTAGTACTAGTTAGCTACAAAGTTCACCTAATCAGACTATTAGACTCAGATGCTACACTCAGCCCGGTCTCTCCAAAGCGCTCCAAGTTGGCGGATTTGGGATTGGATTCTGACAAAACAAGGACAAATTGACAGACCTAAAAGTAGCCACAGTCGACAGGACAGACCTGATAGTAGCTACAGTAGCGCAGTTGCTGCCACAGACAGCGACAGGCGCATGACATTTTCCTGATGCAGCTACAGCTGGTTGTGACTTCAGCTGGTCAATGACTTGTTCGTGTTTGCCCTCTGGTGCACAGTGTTAAGGAGCTGCTCCTCTGAGGAGTGCTTGTGGTTAGGACTGAGTGTCATCATGTACTGATCTATGGGGCAGTTGTAGCACCTACCACCCGATTTTGACCTCCCTCAGAGGAGTCCAAACTCGTCTCGGATGTGACTGGTAACGTCGCTGGATGAGTGATCAGCAACTAACAGGATATGAAGGCATCGAATGCATTAGTGTGGAGACCCTAGTGACGACACCCACAATGTCGGTATCCCCTGCTTGGTCGGATAGTTCGTTCACTCTACCATCAACACCATGTCAATATTGGCTCAGAAGTGTGTTCAAGTTCAAGCCTGCAACTTCAAGTTACCAGTTGCTCTCTATGCATGACATGTTCACGCCCCTAGCAGAGGAATGCCAAAGATTGCTTGTTGGGATTGGGGCCAAGGTCATGTCAACTCACACTGAAAGGAATGGCTGGGGTGCTCTCACATGCCGATTCGATGATTTGAAGGATCCTCTGAGCATTCCATCGGTGATCAAAGCTGTCCAGTTTAGGGTTGAAGTGTGCGATGCAAGTATTCAACAAGCATGTGTGGATTGGATTTATGGAGGTGATGGAATTAATACAGGAGAAGGGGGCATCATCGATTATTTGTCAGATGTTGAGGAATGTTTGGGAGTTAGATCTTGTGAGACCGTCAACGATGACGGGGATGCATAGTCCGATGTTTAGCCCCAGTGGGATGACGAATGGGGGTCAGTTTGTATGACTGTACAAATTCACATTCATCTTGCTTGCAACTTGCATTCATCAGGAAAATCCTCCCAGTCACATTTTGCACAATATTGTAGCATTGTACACATTTTGCTGCATTGTAACACTATTGCCTGTAATTGAATGGCAGTGTGAACATGACCCTTCCGGAACATATATTATTATCTATCATATACCCAGACTCGAATCAGAGCCCTGTGAGCAAACTACAAAAAGGTCAAATACCATTAGACCACAAACGAATACATAGTCAAGCTGATCGTTGTAATCAAAAACCTAATTGACTACTCTTAGAATGTCCTAGACTACTGTGATGATACAGGTGAGCGAGACTAGATAATAGTCAAGTATGCATGCTGGTCACTGAAGGGATTAAGCCAAAAGCTATTGCACTCCTCGAGCACATTGCTGCTTGTCCACTGTGTGGGAGCGACCCTGCCAAAACATGGTATAAGATGAACACTGCGATGAATGTCTGAGCCAGGTATGATGCTACACAACAGATCTCTGTTGTGTCGTGCATGCAACACCTTGTACATGCCATGGTTGGTGGATGGGGCTGCCATGAATGGGGTGAGCCATTTGACATATGTGAGATGTGTTGCCACTTGTTGTCCATGGCCGAACAAGATCTCTTGTGTGCATACTGGGATCGAGAAGACAACCTGCACCTGGGCAACTCGATAACCTGCCCATACCACAGTCTGATGAGCATGCATCCCTATAACTCAAGCTTGGGTAAAATTGCTAACCTTCCACACTGATATTCCCTCTGAGTCCTTCACCAACTTTCATGAGTGCTGTGTCAAAGCGGCCGGGAACGACTTCAGTGGATGGCATCAATGGTCATGCCCTCAACTTCTTGCCCAAGACCGTTGATGGCATGAAATTTGATCCTGTGGAACACTGGAACGGATGCGAATGGAAGGGCGATGTGAGTGGCCATGCGCTCGAGCTGCCCCGTGTTAAGGGTTGGATCTTGGACACAGACAACAAATGTGTGAGTGCTTCGACAAAGTGGCGTGTGTGGTATGAAGTGGTGAGTACATTGAAGTAGACTTTCTTCACAGAGGGGTGCTTCATCATCTGTGTTGTGTGATGATAACATAGGTCGGGTGGCACACGTTCGCGTCCGTCAGGTGCTGCAGGTGGTTGATGTCTCCATTTAACAAAATTGCAGTGCCACATGATCTTTTCACATCGCTCCAACCAGCGTGTCATTTGGTAATACTCTTCTTTATGGTTTGTTGCTCGATAGGCATCCTTGGCAAGGTCAATGTGAAGATGTTCAGTGGACTCTGTTGAGTAGTTGTCTGTTGTTCTGAATAGCTGAATCATATGAATGTAATGGCGGAGAGAATGAAGTTTCAGGAGATTGAAGTGGGTATGAATGCCGAGATTGATGAAAATGGACTTGTTGGCGTGAAAGCAATGTAGTGTATCATCAAGGAGAGGCAGGGTCTCAGTGGTATGACATGGATACTGGGCCAGGTAGATGAAGTAGAGGATTGCATGTGTTACTCGCAGTAAGCGCACCGGATGGAAGCCACCAGGAAGAGGAATGTCAACAATGATTCCCAGGAGGAAATGGCAAATTTGATCGTGCTCCATACCACTGACTCATGCCAATGATGAAATACCTGTTATGAACAGGTGAATATTGTGATTAGGAGGAAGCCGATGACACTGCGCATTGATCTCGGCCTTGCTGCAGCTCGCTTTGATCCAACTAAGCAGATGCTTCAACATGCCTTGGTAAAGTTGATGAAGGACGTCCGGGGTAATGGACATGAAGATGTTGAGGTAGGGGTGCTTCTCCCAGAACAGTTTGTAGATGGGCTTGATACCAATGTTTGTGCATGCACAAGTGAATGCGATGTAATCGTGGTCAATGAGAGCAAGTGCGTCAAGCACGGCAGCTAAGTCTCGCAGAGACGCAGGTGCATCCTTGCTTTCAAGCTCATCGTGGTCAATATCACATTTTGGGCATTCACCGGTCTTTGTGCCTGTAACGAGTACCTGTTCAGGATAATCTCCTGAGTAACATGCAATGATCGGGTGCACACGACGTACAACACTGTCACCGCTTGTCATCTCAATCCCTTCCCGACTGGCTTCATACAGGCATGGAATAGGTTCACGATGGCGCGACGGCATGCGGCTTTATTGGAAATGTGTTCGAGGCAGGTCACAGGTAGATAGGCGAGCAGGATCCAGCCGCCTCGAGAGGGCTTTCGGTGGATATCTTTCGCAAGGTTGCCTATAGTTGTATACACTGGATAGCATGCTTTGTTGCGGAACATTGTCACCTGTGTCTTGTCCAACAAGAAGATGACAGGAATGACTGTAGCCCCCGGTTTGGAGCACTCGAGTTCTTTCTGGATACAGAAATCATTTAGTTAGTACTCGATAGTGCTGCATTGAATGTAATACCTGGACATTCCACCACCACTGGCCTGTATGCATATCATAATACATCTGTTTGGACTTCTCTGCATCAGAATAGTGATGCTCGGGGGCAAACATCAAGTCATGTGCAAAATCAGGATCTCCATACAGTGCGCGAACACACTCCATAATGTCCCACGAGAATATATTGAATGCCTTGCCCGCCAGCACAATCTCTTTATGCACAAATGGTGGCCATTTGGTTGGAAGTTTATCAATGATGCAATTCAGTTCCAGTGTGTTTTTGTATGATAGATCAAGTGCGTCCAATACCTAGCATTACGAGTTTAGCCCAACTTGAAATGTCATTGCTAGCACGCAATCATAACTTACACCTTCGATCTGGAGTAACTCCGTGAATGCAGTGGCACCTGGGCCACAGAGCTGTGCCCAGCATGCTACCTCATAGTCCAAGCGTGATTTGAATGGCGCATAAATGTTCTGCTCAGATGAAGCACCAAGGGCTGCTTGATATGTGGAATAGGCAGTGCTTTGCTGGGAGATGGGCTGGCCAGGTTGACCATGGGGGAATGGAGTGACAAACGGCTTCTGCAAATGACTGAGACCAGTTCTGGCTTGATGGTTAGGGAGAGCGTTCTCAGCCTCTTCTTTGTTCATTACGTCATTGTTGTCATCGTGCACTGGCAGCTGAGGTTCCTGCAGGGGCTCCCAGCCACCCTCAAGCTCTGCGTCAATCTCTTCGCCCCATCTGTCATCTGTGTCTTCAAGTTTGTCTTCGTTGTCATCCGACGAGTCTGAGGATGATGGGGCCTCCGAGTCTCCTGAGTAGATGCCATCAGTGAGAAATGCACTAAAGACAAGAGGGATCAAGGGAAATTACGATCTGACAAGACATCATGTATAGGAGAGCCAATTGGAGGTGAGCGGTGTGAATTTGAACCAATCAGAGACAAGCCAGAACGATGCTCAGCATCTTGAGAGTGGAATGTGTCTGTTATGCTTCGATAAAGGCCAAAGGCCAACGTCACACAATACCCGGCAGGGACTAGACCCAATGATGGACAGAAGGAGGGATGGGGAGACCTTAGACTTAGAACACATGCTAGTGGGCGATGTGAACAAATGAATTAGGCTGGGGTGTGTGCTGCTACATGAGGGTTTATATACTGTAGAGAGAGTGTGCACAGACCAGGCTATTCATAGGTGAAACAGGCACGGATAGAGATAAGGATAGGAATAGAGTGATAGCAAAGATAGAATGGAGTCTGGACCGATGATGACGTAATGGTCATGTGACTCTGCTTACATAATACTGGGATGACTATTCTGGCTATAAATAGAACAGGAAACAGTGTCTAGTCATGTGATAGTCCCAGGTCGAGGGTTCGAGTCCGTGCAAGTGCAAAAGATTAAAATGTTTTTAAATACTATAACAGTGTCACAGTTGTGCTCGGATTGGTTGGCAAGGTCGTCAGATGATGGGCCTGGGGGAAAGTTAGGGTTATTTGATTTGACAGATTGATAAGGATTAAAGTTATTTGACATGGGAAGGATTCAAGGAGCAAGACTAGCCTCAGGCTCATCATCGTGGTCAACAGCATGAGGGTCATTCTGTTGTTCATAAATTGCATGACAACGAGGCTTGCAGGTCTGTGCTAGATGACGGGAGTAGCCAGTGATTGAAAAGTTGCCATTGCAACCTGCGCAGACGATCATGGTGGATAGAAGTCAGGATGGATAAAACAGCTGTCTTTGTCATGACATACCGGTTAGATACGTTGCCAGGATGGTCCAATATCCACTGCAACTATTTGAGGGGTGATAATGATGACCTTCAGGCCGCTCACGAGTTCCTGACAAGGAGCCTTCAAACCTATAAGTACTAGGGGATCAGGTTATTTCCAATCAAGCGAGAAATTTGAAACGCACCTCAACGTCGCCCAGTTCAAGTTGTTGAATGTCGTACACCAACAACCATCCCATCTAAAAGGATCTTGACCCAATCATGATTGCTGCCAAAAAAAGGGAGTTAAAGAAAATGATAACGTCAATGCCTCAGGATGAGTTACCACTGGTTGGACCCGAAGGCAGCGCAGCTTTGCCTCCAGCTGACAATACAGGACAGAACAACAAGTACTTACCTTCTGAGACAAGTGAGTCCATTGCCTGGCATACTACTAGTTTGAACATTGCTGACAGAGGGATCTGCATGCAGGACCTGTCCAAAAGGCCAAAGAAGCTGCCAAGGAAAATAAAGGTACAATCAGTGTCTTTCGGAACTAGTGATTTGAAAAAAAATATTAACCTTGGTGTGGATGACAGTGTGGCAAGCTGACCACGCAAAACGCAAGCGTGCCGACACCAACAACAAAGATATACCTGAGATGGAACCTAAGAAGCAGAAGGAAAATTGTAAAGGTGATAAGAACCAAGGTCAGTACTACTAGTACTGAGTGAATGAGCAGCAATGTTGGAATCTTGCTGACTTGGAGGCTCACTGTGCAATAGAGATGGAGATGACTCGAGTAGTTCCAGTGGGGGATGGAGAAGAAGAGACTGGGAAGTGGAGCGAAGAAAAGAGACACACCGCACGGAAGACATGTGAGTTACTCGAGGCTGATGACATCATCTCAATCACTTACTACCTATCACAACTTGTCTGGTATCACCCTCATTGCCCCCTCGTGTTTCACTGCCAACTCATGCTAGATGTGTCACAGTCGAAGCAAGGCCACAGCACTTCCACTAAAGGTACTAGTAAAGGGACAGCCACAGTGGCGCGCACTGCCAGGAACTTGAAAAATCCCAAGCCCTCGATTGGAGGACTGAATGACCCCAAACTCAGTTCAAGTGGTGCTGAAGAAGGGGATAACAAGAACAGTACTCATGTTGATGACATGGCCGAAGACGATTCCTATGGTGGATCTGAGGCAGAAGACGGCAGTCACAAGAGCGATGACTCGTTGCTCCGCACGATTAGCGAGGACGCTTTGAAACTCAAGGACATGCTGTCAAATGAGGTAAGTGACACCACTGGCACCATGCACTGGAGGCTATTCACTAACCTTTTTTTCCCTTGTTTCGCGAGATTCCCCAGATGGCAGCAAGCAATGCCAAGGCCATTGGTGGTGACCAGGCTGCCTGGCGTGATGCTCTGATGATTGACAATCGGGCCTTGTCTGTCAACAAGGTGAGCGAAGAGTATTACTAGTAGTATGTCCAACTTGAAGTCAATGAACTAACGAGAAAGAATAAAGGCTGCAAAGACTAGCAGCAAGTTAGAGGCTCGTCATGCTCTGGAGGTAAGTGAGGCCCAGTGGGGATGTATCACTGGCAGAGTGGAGAGACTGACCAAATGGCTTTAGTGCGCTGAGGTCCGAGTTGGAGGTTCGGAATCTGGTGCCAGTGAAAAAGGCCAACTTCCCAAATTTGAAGAAGCAGAAGGCCTTGCGCTGGCCAACACTGTTGTTGTCAAGGGAAAGGCTGACATGGATGACACTCAGGACAACCCCGTTTTGTTCAAGCTGGCATGCGCACCGACCACTGGGCAATTTACCAACCATCCATCACAACTGATCTTGTGCTTCCCGAATCTGACAGTGCACCCCTCTCAATCAAAGCTCAGCCCGCTCATATTCAAGAGCTGATTCACAACTCAATTGACTGGTTTTTGAAGGACATCCTCTTTGAGCAAGGATTTCCTTTGGCGAAGGATAAACAGCGAATGGCCATGGCATCACCCAGGGATAACGCGAAGGAAATGGGGCTCACAGACATTGTGAATAGGTTATGGGCTGACATGACGTATACCAACTGCTTGGCGCAAATCGTAAGTTCTCAGTTCAATCATGATTGTGCTCTTACTCAAATAAATGCGCATTTAGCCAGAAGGTCGGCTTGCAACCTGGTGACAGAACTTCAAGAGGAGCATTCAGTCGATCGTTATCCCAGGTTACGGACTGAAGAAGGGATGTGCTGACCTTGTAGCAAGGTTATTGAAGCTCAACAAGTTCATCTATCCACTGAACACGAGGGTATGTATCCATTATCATGATTCAATTCACACTAAGAGGAATTGTCTCAGGGCGAGCCACTCCATCACGAACCTTTCATGAATCCCGTGTTGCTCGATGTCATCCGTACGATGGTGTTCAATGGCCCGAGCTCCTATGGGCATAGGTTTGCTGACCACTTCATATTGATCCTTGACAGCCACGAAAACGAACCTGAGCTTCCTGCTGGCCTTGTCGCCTTTGTGGCTACAACAGTAGGTGATCATCAACCTGCTTACATCGATACTCAGTGTCTTCATCAGCAAATTAGCACATCCCTTATACAGACTTAATTGAACTTTTCTACTCGGTTAAGTCTAAATAAAGGACGACTCGAAATAAGCATGAACAAGGTAGTCCTTCCTCTTGAATCAGACTTTTTCGACTTCAGAGGTAGCAAAGAGTTGCCTCGTTTAATTGCACTGCACTATCTAGTAAGCAAAAAAAGTAGAACACCAATGTGGATCAGAAAAGAAGATTAAGCACTGTAAATCAAACAAGCGCGGCAATCGCGGGAGGACGCAGCGCATGGAAAAAATATAGGGGTCATGGCATAACTGCATGTAAGATGAGACAAGAAGGGGTGAGATAATGGGAGTGAAGCAGTCACAGACGAAGCCGCAGGGGGGAAAATGGTGAGACGAGGGTTGTTCTACCAAGGGGAAGAGCAGGCTCAGATGCTTGCATGAAATCCTGTGATCTTGTAATTAGTACTGTCCATAGAAGCAAGGGGGAAAGAATACAAAGACAAGCACGTGGATTGATGTCATTCCCAGCCCCGCTCATACCCGTTCCATCGGTGTCCATGCTCCTGAGTTTCTGATTCCTCCGAGATTGTCCTTCTGCAAATACTTGACAGGTGAACGTGGCTCCCCTTCTCTCCACTGATTGCTTGTAGCCGTTAGTGCCTGTGTTCCACCTTTGGGACGAAAATTGATACGGTGCAGAGATCTCACGACCCGTTGCCTTGTTGAGCGTCTTCGGAAGCTTGAACTTCATCTTACCATCATTAGAGTCGAGCATTTTCCGGATAACCTGCTCGACGTCAATTACACCATTGCGGATGAATTCGAGAGCATGCTCAAGCTAAAATTTCGTTAGTGCAGGTCGAAGAGCAAACCAAAGGAAAAATAAAAAATAAAAAGACTGACTGCGGCACAAGCAATGGTGATTACGCCAGCTCCGTTTGTGCCTGTGGCATACTCCTTTAAATCCCATCCTTCGATGGGAATATATCCAGTGATGTCACTCAGGTGCATTGTTGCCATGAGTTCATACAGAAATGGCGACTTGAAACGGCCCTCAGGCGTCAGTGGCTCGGTGGTGGCTGGGTCTTCATCCAAGAAGCGAAAATCTTTGTGAAGATGTTCCACCTCCTCAGGGATGCTCTGGTCGTCAGGCTGATTGGCGAAGTAGCTTATCATCAGCACGAGAGCTGCTGATCTAATGCTACTTTGCCACTTGGATATACATTGCTGGGCCTTATTTTAATCAGTGAACAAGTCCCGGAAATAGTTTATATCTATCACTTACCACTGCGTGAACAGCCCCATTGATGTTCACCCGATACTTCACTCCAGGGTAGACAGTGTCGAAAATAACCTGTAAAGCATTGACGAAGTCCTTGTCCGGGATAACCCAAATGTTTGATTGGGCACTGCACCACAGGGTTAACATCACAATCACACCATGCAACCAATGTTGATCGCTTGGTACAGGCAAGTCCTTCACAGTATACTCCCTTCGTTTCTTGCCACTGTCAACGATGAACCCATCAGCATCGACTGTGGGAGTGCCATTAGGAGGAGCTGAGTGGTCAGATACATCCACAGCAAGGGTTGGCTTGCGGTCTTCCTTGACTTTGGCTTTCTTGTGAGCTCTTGTGTTAACCTGAGCATCGGGGAGTACCACGCCGGCGGATGTCTGCCAAAACAATTAGTCAGTTGGTCTGTCCATCCTACAGTCAAATTACCTACTGTGCTGGTGGTACGTTTATGACCCTGACCCGCGGATGCTCGCTTCATGAGTTTCGATGGTATAATTATGTCGATAGCCCTTTCCCCACCATCATTCTCGGGTTCACTCTCGTCAGGCTCGCTTCCTGACATGGTATTGGCCTCAGGCGCTTTACGCTTTACAGAATTTGAGGTGACGTGAAGCTGTGAAAGTGGTGCTTCAAGTACTGCTGTGTTGTCTGGCTCAGCCTTAATTTTCTGTGGACGAGGTTAGAATAGAAGTCAAAGTGAATGAATGAGAATATCCTTGCCACCACGTTCTGAGCACGACTCTGAAAGCTAGCCATCATGATGGCCTTCTCGTCAGCAGCATCAACAGAGTCACCAAACACTTCGTCATCTTGGTCAGTACTGATGGGAGTCGACAAAGATTGGTTTTGAGTGGCTGCCAGTGTCATGACGGTGGACGGTGACTTCAAGTTTGAGTGTGTTGTAGGGCAATGATGAGCGATCTTGGAACTGTTCTGCATGGTTGAGTTGAGCTCTGCCAGCGAGTCAGGTGGTTGCCTTGTGTCTGCAACGTGTGTGACCCATTCAGTCACACGGCTGGCATCAGGGGTCGATGTTCTGGTAGCAAGAGCAAGATCAAGGAAAAATAGAGTAGATTCGGTCAATAGTAGAAGCATGAATAGATGAGAAAACTACGTACTCTTTGTGGGATTCTGTGGTGTCACATTCATCAACCTGTGACACGTGCCATTTATGTGATAGTGACTTACAGACTTCCACCTTCTGTTCCTCCAGCTTCTTTGCCTTTGCCTCGCAGAGGGCATTCTTCAAGGACAACAGTGGCTGCTGGATTTTCTCTGTGACAATAATGACGTCTGGGTCATTGTCGACCATCATGCCATGACCATCTGGTGCTGGCAAGAAAATTGGTACGTCCATTTTGCTTGAGATCTCATCTTCAGTTTTACGGGTTGATCGAGTCTTCTGATTGCCACTAACAGCACCTTTGGCACAAGGCTGGACACAAGGACGGACAGGCTGGGGCCTAAAAGCTCGGGCCTTAGTCTCTTTCACCTGAGCATCCAGTTCCATCCCAACTAGCTGCTCGACACCCTCCTTGGCTGCTTTGTTCTGAGCAGCCTGGGCCTCCTTCAGCCGCTTGTCATCAGCTGTCTTCTCAGCCTTGGTTCATCGTTTTTTCTCTGGTTTCAGAACATCAGCTGGATGTTTGTCTGCATTAGATGGTCGAGTACGGCAGGGGAACAGAGGCGCTGTCGTTTGTGTTGCTGGGTCTGCCATCTGAGATCTGCACAAAAGGATGAAGAGGTTGAGGAAATTTTAGACAGGCTAGCTCAACGGGAGGGCCCTAGTGGTATTTGTAACTCTCCTCGCCCTGATCGCAAACATTACAATACTCATTAGTGGCAACAGCTACTATTATCCGACCGGTATCTGTTCGTTTACATCCATTTTTCATGCTCAACTAACATGCAACCTAACTACAGCGAACTCCAGTACCCATGTACCCATCTGGGATGCCATCGCTTCTTCAAATCGACCAGGGGACGGACAACACATGCCCGGACATTCCATGCAGTCATTCCGCCATTCCCACCATCATCCATTGCATCACCAACACACAATTTACACCAACTCAATTCAGATGACAAAGCAGAATTCAGAGACCTGCCGGGCGACGAGGGCGAAGTTTTCAATGGCGACAGAGAGGCCAATTGGAATGACCCATCAGGTAATCACCAGAACAATCCAGACAAAGATGAGTGGGACCGTGAGTCCTTTGGTGATAGAGACGAGGAATCTCAGTCACGGCGCTGAGACAATGAGGCTGGTGGCCTGGCACAACCACCCATGGATGATCCCAGCGTGAATGCACAGTTCTATGGGCCAGGCAACAAGCTCTACCGTAACTATCACCAGGCCATGAATGGTCAGGATCGTAAATTGTTACATGCTTAATCTGTGTACTCAATGTTTTTATAGCCCTAACTTGTGATGCGCAGGGCCACTTCCTTCCCATGGGCTCTAATCCTCAGCCAAAAACGTGCAACCCCAATGATTGGACCCCTTTCACTGATCGGGTTCAGTTCGAGACCGCGCAATTCCTATACAAACGAATCAAATGTCTGCCGCTCACATGGACGTCCTCTTCTATCTCTGGGCAGCCACACTTCAAAAACATGGCGACAGTCCGCCATTCAGAAATCATAGCCACTTACATCACACTATCGACAAGATTCCCCTTGGCGATGTCAAGTGGAACCAATTTGCAGTCGAATACACTGGCAAAGTTCCTGATGTACCAAATCCACCCACATGGATGAAACAACAGTATGAAGTTTGGTATCGAGACCCTCACGAAGTCGTGCACCAGCTCCTTGGCAATCCGGATTTTGCCAAGGAGATGGACTTGCGACCGTATCGCGAGTTCATGACCGACGGTGATGTGTGACAATACAGTAACTTCATGTCTGGCGACTGGGCATGGCAACAAGCCGTAAGCATGATGTTCTTTAATATACCTCTACTAACGACTGGTATAGGACATTATCTCGGAAGATCCTGATACCCATGGGAGCACATTCGTTCCATTGATTCTAGGAAGTGACAAGACTACTGTGTCGGTAGGCACCGGAAACAATGAATACTATCTCCTGTACCTGTCCATTGGCAATGTCCATAACAGCATCAGATGAGCACATCAAGATGCCCTTGTCCTCGTTGCGTTTTTAGCTATCCCAAAGAGTAAGTTATATTTTTGTGTCTTGGAACTGGTAAACAACAACCTGACCCAATGAAGCTGACCAAGAACACAAATCTGATGCAGCTTTTCGAAAATTCCGGTGTCAGCTTTTTCATTTGTCCCTTGCATTCATCCTATGCACACTTAAACCAGGTATGGAAAAACCTGAGATTGTACTATTTGGTGATGGTCACTATCGACGTGCCATCTATGGATTAGGTCCATACATCGCAGACTATGAGGAACAGGTCTTGCTGTCCTGTATTGTGCGTGGCTGGTGTGCACAGTATGTCTTTCTGATTCCCAACACCTTTAAATACAATGTCAGACTGATTATTAATAGATGTCAAGCACCATCCAAGGACCTTGATCAACTTGAAGAAGGCTTTGTGCCAAATCGTACACGTGATTTTGACAACGCACTATTAGAAAGGGTAATGTCGAACGTGCTCTGGGATGAGTACGGGATTGCAGGCGATCTCGTGGTAAGTCCATCCGATCTCTTGTACGTAGTAGAAACTGAAATCACTCCCCAAAGCCTTTTACAAATGATTTTCCTCGTGCGGACATTCATCTACTCATATCTCCCGACCTTCTGCATCAGCTGATCAAAGGCTGCTTCAAAGATCACCTTGTCGACTGGGTTGTCGCTTACATCCGGCTCCACTATACACCACAAAGAGAGGCATTGCGAGTACTTGACGAGATTGACCATAGGCAAGGACAATTTATCCCAAATGTGAACTTTGCTCACCATTTATTAGAATTGCTGCAGTTGCCCCTTTCTCGGGTCTTCAATGGTTTCCTCAAGGCCGTGGTTTCAAACAGTGGACAGGCGATGACTCCAAGGTGTTAATGAAGGTAAGCAAACTCGTAAATAATTTTTTGTATCACTAACACCGTCTGAGCTATATTCTAGGTTTACCTATCAGCGATTGAGGAATTTGTACCACAGGATATGGTTCACACATTTTGTGTGTTCCTTGAATTCTGTTATTTGTGTCGCCAGCATGTTATCACTGAGAACCACATGCAAGAGATCGAGGATGCATTAGGTCAGTTTCACAGATACTGAGAGATTTTCAGGATTGGCGAGTATTCTGTGGTGAACACTTTCTCGCTTCCACGCCAACACTCCGCCAAACACTATCCCGAACTTATCCATCAATTTGGCGCGCCAAACGGTCTCTGCTCCTCCATTACAGAATGTAAACACATCAAGGCTGTCAAGGAACCCTGGCGTCGCTCCAACAGGTTCAATGCACTTGGTCAAATGCTGATCACCAACCAGCGTCTCGACAAGCTTGCTGCAATGTGTATTGACTTCAAACAACGCGGAATGCTCCGCGGCTCATGTTTGGAGTTGGCATCAACATTCAACACAATAGGTACATATAATAAGTCTGATTCATTTTCGAATGTGACAGTGCTAACTGTTCTCATGCCAGAACAAGCCTTCCCAGCCCTCACGATAGACGACCCCGGGCCTGTTGAACCCTCTGAGTCTGATCCTGAGACAAGAAGGCGGAGTATACAGGGAGATAATGAAGTATGCAAACCCGATAACAGCCCAGCAAGCCTAGCGGCTCATGTTCAGCTCACGCAGACGCAGATGCCTCGTAAGTGTCATGTTTTAATTCTGTCTTGGCTATGATTAACTCCTGTTTCCAGAATGAAAACGAGCTCGTGATCTCACCACTTTGGGAGAGGAACTCAACATCTGAAACCTCGTCATCCTTTTGCACAGATTTCTATTCAAACAACTTCACCCCGACGATCCCCGTGATTCCCAACTCATCCCGCCAATGGAATGCCCTAACTTCGAAGGACATATATATGTGTATAACTCAGCATCTTCTAGATTCTATGCTCCAAGCGATATCTGTGGCATCCAAGGCATGCGGAGAGAGTACATTCGTTCAACACCAAACTGGAGGAAGGAAGGACTGCGGCATGATTGCATTTTCATTGGAACTGATCCTGGGAATCCTCGCGACAACAACATGCAGAGCTTCGATGTTGCTCGCATATTGGCATTTTTCTCTTTCAACTACAACGGGACTATTTATCCATGTGCTGTCATACGGTGGTTCGACAAGATTGGTGAAGCACCCGATGAGAACACTGGGATGTGGAGGGTTTGTCCTTCTTCTCTCCCAAATCACTCGCCTCATATCACTGTCATCCATCTCAACACCGTATACCGCGCTGCCCATCTAATCCCTATCTACGGCCGCCAACCAATCCCTTGCGACGTGAAGCCCTGCCACTCATATGACACGTTCAACATGTTCTATGTGAACAAATATGTAGATCACCATGCATTTGAATTCGCAAAGTGATGAGGTCAGTGTCACATTTATCACCTAATTCCGACAAAGTATAACATTATCATTCAGCTCTCGGGCCATCCCGTTATGATCATTTCACATGTATGGTGCCATTCACCATCTCCGGTGTCATTCGTTCACCATTCCCCTCGCTGTCACCTGCCTGCCATTCCTGTGTCATATCGCATGTACGGTGCCATTCGCCACCCTCCGGTGTCATTTGTTCACCAATCCCCCTCACTGTTATGACGCCGCCGTCATTTGCCCACAATTCCTGTGCCATTTCGTGCGTACAGGGCCGTTCACCATCCGCAGTCCATCCATTCGCCATTCCCCTCATTGTACGACACCATTGTCGCCTGCCTGCCATTCCTGTGCCGTTCTGTGCATACAGGGCCATTCACCATATGTGGTTCATCCATTCGCCATTCCCCTCGTTGTCGTCGTTTTCTCGCCATTCCCATGTCATTTCGCGTGTACGGTCCCATTCCCGCCGTCATTTGCTCGCGATTCCTGTGCCGTTCTGTGCGTACGGGGCCATTCACCATACGCGGTCCATCTGTTCGCCATTCCCCTCATTGTCGTCGTTTTCTTGCCATTCCCATGTTGTTTCACGTGTACGGTGCCATTTGCCATCCCCTATTCATTCCCCTCGCCATTCCCCTCGCCATCGTTGTTTGCTTGCCATTCCCATGTCATTTCGCGTGTACAGGCCCATTTGCCATCCCCGTTCATTTGTTTGCCATTCCTGTGCTGTTCCTCATTCCCCCTGTTACAGCCGTAATGGTTACAAGGTCAAGGACTCCATTTACTTTTCGCCAAGTCTCGTTATCTTATCTTATCATGTCACGTGACATGACATCACAATCCTTTAACTTTCACATTCGTTCTTTCGTTTCACTCATTCACTTATGCACAACATGCAGTGCATGTTCCATTTCACTTTATCTCCTTTTAGACATATGAAACTCTATGTTCTTCTTTTCATTTCCGCTATGCTTCTCTTCTATTTGATCTGCCACACAGGCTGTGCACCTCATGCATTTAATCACCGCTCCGCAGCCTTGCACAGCCAAGCTGTCACTCTCACGGGTTGAGGGTATATCCTATTATAGATAGATTAGTGTACAAACATGTACACACACATGCACTATATAAACCCCAAGGTGCTAGCCTGGTATCCCCAGTCTAGTTCACTTGGTTATTTGCCTTAACCAACTGTTCTCCCTCAGTCTTCTTTCTATTATCTTCTCTATCTGGTGATTGTCGTGTAACCTGACCATTATTGGTTTTGGTTTGCATCACCCCCCTTCTTGCCACACAGGGTACATGTGCAGGCCATTCCCACAAGTATAACATTATCAAGACAAGGGCTCCATCATGCTACTCAGCCAGACTCGGCCTACATTCACTACAAGTTCAGTCACCTTAGCGGCAGCGAGCACATGTCAGGGATTACAGTTATTGTACTTATTGCACTTATATATTGTTGAAATGGTACATTTAGTGTCTCCACATGGATGTGATGGCCTTATGACAGCTTGTCGTAACTTATACAGCAAATTTGCTTAGTTCAATTTCTTGAAAAATGTGGGTCATTGACTTTGTTTGACTTAGCTCGGCTTAGCTCACTAATCCACTTTCTGGCGGCCCGAAAAGTTGCTGAAAGCATGGTTAAGTTTAAATAAGGGATTTGCTAATTTGCTGATGTTATTGACAGGTTTACTCGATCTTGACTGACTGGTCGAATGGAATGGGGCCTCGTGAGCCAGAGAAGGTGTCTTTCATGCCAGAACAGCACCTACAGGTCTACGCCAAATTCCAGCAACTTCTTCGATTCATCTACCTGTCGGGCGAGGATGGGGCCAAAAGATACCATGTTCTCATGTCACAAATGTACCAGCAAGTCATGTGAGTACTCCGCAGCTGAGCCTTGCTATGCGATATAAATTTATGATTCACACCAGTGTCGATTCCGCTTCTACCAAGGAACAGATCACATGCGCTCACATTGATCTCAACAACATGGCAAAGGATTTGTAAGGGGCAGGGAGCGTGACTGGTTGCTAAAGGTAGTATGCAAAACTCGAAAATATCAAGACAATGTGTAGCTATGTCAAAAATGTAGACATTTATTTCGGGAATGTCACGACTTAAGTCATCTAATGGCGATGTCAGCTATATCTGCAATTTCACGCAATTTCACGCATTTGCCCAAAATCTCGAAAGAATGTTTTTCCTGATGTTTGTGTGCAAAAGACCCAATGCACATCCGAGTAATGCGCCACACGTTCGAAAAGGAGAAAGGTGGCAAGCACCAGACCATTGCCACATCACGATCCCTCATCTCCCTGGGAGTCATAATTGATTGATCAGGCCCAGTGAGAAAGAAGGATATGATACCGTATGTAACCGTGTGTAAATATAGGCAATAGGTACACCTACGCTCGCATCACAAATGGGCGTTTTCATAGTTTTTTTTCGTATGAGCATTTAGGTAGCTAAATCTACATCAATGTCTAGAGTTCTCATAGGTTTTCATAGCACGTTCTCGCTGCTAATTTACGCATGCAATCCCAATGCCATTCTATGGCTTTCCCGGAAGTACATCAAGCATTCATCTATGCGAACCTATGAGGAGCATGCTTGATACAAAACGCACCGCCCATCCACTCGCCCCCCATCCGATACTACCACGAAGTACCTGAGACCCTCAGAGCATCGGCAACATGGCAATCTTAGTGATAACATCGGCCGTTCCTTTGCTCCAAGTGCCGTCCGAGACCTATAGGTCATAAATTAGGCCAACCTCTTTGAACTGGGGTGAGGAACGTACAAGTTTTTCGGCTTCATCCTTGTATCCCTGTGCTCGAATGTCAATATCATATGCAAGTAGGAATATGAGGGATACTTGCCGCTTTTGCTGCTGAAGTGAGATGCTGATAGTACTCGTCAAACTGTTTTTTTGTTCCGTCTGGCTTGATCTGCTTTAGCCATCGGTGTGCGCAAAGTGTGCTAGACCAGTATGAGTCCGAGTCGTCAGTATCATAAAAATACAAACCAAAAAAAACATTACCGTCCGGATTTATTCGATGCAGGACGCCAAGAAGGTCTCTTGTTGCTCGCAGGCATTTCCACTGTGGCAGGAACGTTGGTCGAGGATTCCAAAATTGAAGTTGATTCGTCCGTACAGGCCGTACTGGATGTACTAGTACAGCCTGAGTCAGTCGGTGACGATATGTTGCATGCGTTATTCGTGATCTCGGGCAGCTTATCCTGCATGTTAGGGCCATCATGATTGATGCTGCTAGGAGGGGGAGCGGTCTTTCTTGGGGGAGGGTCTGTGCTGGTTATCGTGACCTTTGGCCTGGGTATTCGCAACATTCTGAAAGCATACATCAGCGTTGTTCATGTGAGAGAAAAAAAGAATACAATGGATTTTTAATTCGGACGGGCAACACATCAGGCCCTTTCGTATCGCTTGACATTGGAGGAGTTTCTTCGAGTTGTGCCGCTGCCGCTGCTGAAAGAGAGACTGTGACCGCCGACGACCCAATGTTTGACACAGGTGAGAGCTCACGGTGAATTGATCGTAAGGTGTTCAAGTTGCCGAATGAGCTGGCTTGAACAGT
The DNA here is from genome assembly GCA_038092895.1 of Chalciporus pseudorubinellus. Lineage (NCBI taxonomy): Eukaryota > Fungi > Basidiomycota > Agaricomycetes > Boletales > Boletaceae > Chalciporus > Chalciporus pseudorubinellus. The sequence goes on along the minus strand of JBBPRG010000050.1, from coordinate 5,585 downwards.
GTTGTCGACCGCCGGTCCAGGGATGGTAACTTGAATCGTCACAGTGTCTTCACCAAAATCCATCGGAGTGATGTCGTCACTAAGGCCAGTCGGAGCCTGGGAGATCTCGCCTGAGTTACTCGAACCAGTCGGGGTGATGCTGTCGTTGGCAATGTCAGAGATGTGGCCATTGTTCGAACTATTGGCAACATCCAAGTTGAAGGAACTTGCATCGTCGGCAGGTCGAGATGTTGCACTGGTTACTGAGTCAAGTTTTGGCCCGGCGACTGGGATGTCTGTTAAGTCTGGACCTTCCGGAGTAAGTCCGATGGTACCGGAACAAAGTCCGAAGGGTTCAAGGGGAACGGAACATATCCGAGGGGGAACGAAGGAGTTGGGTTACTCAACAAGGACAACGGCACAGGACTTGTGTGTCGCGCCCTTGTGTAAGTCCAGTCCTCGTAGGGGACGGAGATGAGGTCAAAGACAGAGACAGCGAGCAGAGGGTCGGAGATCCGGAGCGAGTGTCCGGGAGACAGAGAACTCGACGAAGAGAACTCAGAGAAGGAGGGACTTAGAACAGGAGGTGAACTAAGTTGATATTCAAACTGAGGAGTGCATCCCTGTAGACTACCAGTACTTATAGGACAGACGGTAATAGAAAATACTGGTAAAGGGTCAGAACGGGAATCGGGACGGTAAGGGAAAAGGGCCCAGTTCTCTGTCAGGGTGGAAAGGAAGGAACGGAGATGAAGTAGGGGTAGTTACAAGGGTTTGACTACGGCGACAGCAAGTCGCCACGTGCAGGGAGAGATAACGGAGATGAAGTCCCGGGGATGAAACTCCGGTCGATGTCCGAAGGACTTGGTAGGATTCTAGGGGAAGGTAATGAGGCAACGGAGTTGCTCGGAGCAGGATAACCGGAGATGTTTGGGGTTGGTCGGGATGGATATGACAATGTCCAAAGGTCCTCGATCGCTCTCAGTCTCACCATTGATTGAGCCAACATCGAATCCCAGAGAGCTTGCATCTGTTCCAGCTACCGAGTTGAGTTTTGGCTGGGCGCGCTTCATGTCTGAAGGTCCTTCAAGTTGATCGTTCTCGGGCTCTGACTTGATTTTTCGTTTCATTGCGGTGTGCTTCTCCTCGGTCTTGTTTGTAAGCCAGGTCTGCTTGTAGGACAAATAGTGATCCTTGGCTAGCTTCGTGATCTTCCATCCGTCTTCGCCAAGGTTTGTTTCGGGGTACGACTGGGCCATTTCCACATGAAAGGCATTCTTCAGTGCAACCGGCATCGACCTCCAAGTTGTCTCCATGTCGATGTATTTCTGTTTTCGGAATCCATGCCATATATCGCACATACAGCCAAGGATGTTGTTGACCCGATTTGTGTCGAGTCGTTTGCCTTCCAAACTTTCGAGGAATCAGGTATTGTGGTACTTGTCGTTTTGCTTCGAAAGTTGCCCATCTGCGGATTCCAACCATATCTTCCATTGATTCTCGGTCCAGAAGCGAACACCGGGACAGTCTTGTGCTTTGAGGCGTGGTGGAGCTGGGACATTGGGGCAGATCGGAACAGCCTGAATGCTAACTGCAATCGCATCTGAGGAGTCGGAGGCTGCACTGGTTGGAACAGTTGTTCGATTAAGCTGAAAAACTAATGTGTCGTAGGATTTTCTTTGAGATTGAAAAGGACTCGGATCAGATAATGTAGAATAATCAAATGCAAAACTTAACTGAAGTACCGCACATTTGGTTTCAAGCGTGGCATTCTCGAATTGTAGTTTTGAGATCGTATCTTGCAACATCTGGATTTGCTGATTATGCTGAATATATGCATGTTAGAACACCTTAACATCTGATATCTAACTCGCCTGGTTGATTATAACATGGTTATTAGTATGAGGCCATTGATTATGGATTTGAGGTGCTGTTGTGAATGCGATATGACTGCGACTAGCGGTGAACAAATCTGGGAACGATTGAGGCAATGGCTGTTGAGAATTATCATCAAGAAACTGAGTGTGTGCTGGCAAAGAAAGATTGTAATCATGAGACATTGTGACCATGAGCGTTGGTGATTGTGTGCGTTGGTGATCGCAAGAAGGCAAGAAGGCGTTATCGGATTAGACTGTGACCTGTCTCTCATCCAGCTACAAAAATGTCCACTGCACCAACTCTTGTCAACATGCTTGGCGACACTATCTACCTTGAGATAGATGGTGTCCATCAGGAATGGAAGACCTATCACTTTGATCTCGACATCAAAACAGCTGGAAAAAAGGTAACCTCAATCATTTAATCATCCAATGCTAGAACTCACTTGTTCTTCAAGAAATTTGTCTTTCGTATCAAGGAGAGCAAAGTTCGGGTTGACATCGCTCCTGAAACAGATCATGACAAAGAGAAAGAGCACTCCAACTTCGAGTCTCCTCTGCCTCATCCCCATGAGCATGCTCCCGATGACAATCTTCAAGCTGACACTAACCGAAATGAAAAACAGTAAATTTCATCATATGTTTCACCCTTAGAGTCAAGCTAAAGCTCATTTCATCATCAGGAACATCACAGCAACCGAAGGTTGCTATCTTAAGCGCTACGTTCAAGACGAATCAGAGTCAGGCAACCTGCTCGCTCCCCTTCGCGTCATCGACCATCTTGTTTGCCCTATTACAGGTCCAAACGAGACACTTCAGGAGTTTTTTGAGGCTGCTAGGAAGCGCGCACAATTGTTGTGAAAGACGCTTACTGTAGCCATTGAACTGTATTTGTATTTGAGACTCATACATGCTTGTACACTATGTAACTGCCTCCTCTGCATCCTCCTCGCCAAAATGAACAATCTCCATACCTGTTTTTTCAATGAGAAAATATCTACCATCCAGAACACCGTGAATAGAATGAGGTATCATAGCGATGACAGTTTGAATGGAGCTTATCTCGATGACACAAAGGCTATCCTCGCCAAGCTTTGTACATGAGACAAGGGCTCCGTATGACTGTGCGAGAAGATTTGTATCGGGCGGTGAGTACAATGTCACGAGGGCGATATCTTTGAACTGGCCACTAGCATCGTCATCCAACTCGTCATCCAACTCATCATCCGGTGCATTTTGAACGACTTGAACAAGGCGGGCAAAGTAGTGTACTTCGGCAAATTGAGTCAAGCCACCATTGGAAATAAACTTCAAATGTCAAAATATCAGATGTGGGATAAATGGCTTGGGAGAGATATTACCTTTACGTTGCGTGCCATGCGTACCTCACCTGGAGGTCTGTCTGATTCAACATATGTTGATCGAGCTATTTGCCCATTTGGCAAGCGAAGACGGCCCCAACGATAAACCCTTTGAACAGCAGGTTGTTCAAGATAGGTAGAGATTACTTGTGATTCGTGGTCTGTAATGCGCATAGCATAGGAATCTCGCTTGGCAAGTAGAACGTAGCCATTTTGAAGGTCTGCGCTGCCTCGTGGGTTGGAGGAAGGAGTGTCGTTGAATGCAGGAATCATGGCCTTCAAAGCATTGACCTGGCATCATTGAATTCCTTGTTGGGAGAGGTTGGAGAAAGGATTGGAAGGCTGGCATATTTCTCTGGTAAGGTTTCCTATTGTTCGTTCCATCGTCCATTGTGAGGATGAGATGGGTGAACCAATTCGAGCCGCTTCTGAAGCAAGATGAGAAGTTAGGTGAACGCATGGCCGGATGAAATGGATTCGATCTGCTCGGCACTGATAATATAAACATTCAAATTCTGCCTCCCACTCGACAAAGAGTTCGTGTGCATGCTGAAGCTGAACAGAACTGATGGAATACTGGCTCATGAGTTGAAGGGCAAAGACAAATTTACAATAGTTTCGCCATACGTTGGTAGGAAGCAACCCATACAGAAGCGCCGGGCAAAGACCATATAACCAGGTTATATATTCAGTGTACTTGTACCACAAGTTTGCATGAAGGCTTGGATCACGGGGTGCAACGTCGAATGAACCTGGGAGGAAAGGTTTGCATTTGGCAACTGCTTGACCATGTGCCTGCCAAGCAGCGGTGTCCCTGAGAACAGCCCAGGCCCATGTAGAGTGGTCATTGGAGGCAGCACATTCAATCTTTCCCCGGAATAGATTATGCCAAAGTGCTGCCATGTTCGCACCAGTCAGGTGCATGATCTCGGACGAGAAACATTCGGGAATGCCAAGGATATGGGTTGGTTGTAAGCCAAGAAGGATGCTTGGACCCACAATGCCAGTCTCAAGGCGACAAGACTGAAACTGAGCTTGATTGGTAGACTTGAGGATATAACGAAGATGGTGTGCATAGTCAATGGAGGTAGTCGTGGTGATATCATGTGGATTTACATCACCATGGTTAGAGCCGGTGATGTTGTGGTCATTTGGTTTGAGAAGAATGGGATAATATTGTGAGCCACCAGGTTTGCGTCGGCCAGTAAGAGAACACAGGAGTCGGCATCCACATTTTCCTTGGTGGCCAACAAAATTGCTCAGCGTAGTTAAGCCAGGTCCATCACCACATCCAAGGAAGAAGAACAAGTGCAACGTGAAAATTCTGTCTTGTGCGGCATCCCAAATCCGTAGACCCTCGTGTTGTAGAGCCGAGAGATGATGAAAACCAGGATAGAGGAATGACTCGATAAACTTTGGTTTGTTCGGGCCCGGAATGATCTCACCGGGGAGAACGAACTGCTTCTTGTAACGACAGTCTGGTGTGAGATCAAGGATAATCCATATGTATATCCAGCAGTCTGACTCTTTGCTTTCATAGAGCTGAGCGCCGTCGATAGAAAACATGAGTAGCATGTCATTGGGGTTGATATTGCCTTGCTGAACAGCATCGAGATATGCTTGCCCACAGAAGACGTCATCATACTTGTCCACAAATCCATCGTTACATCGAACTTCATCAAAGAGTTGCTCAGTGCGTCTAGCATGGTAACGCATCTTTTCAGCGGTTTCCGGATGTCACCACAATGCATGAAGTTGTGGACCAAGCGGAATGGTGTTGAAAACGGCCCGTGGAACTCTCTTCTCCTTCACAATATCATAACGAGGTTCACCACATTGGGGACACTCCTGAAGATGAAGTTATGGCCCTGTAAAAGCGACACAGGAACCTATGCACATCTCGGCAACAATGGGTACCACTCTTGTCATGTCGGCAAGGAGTTGTTTGACTCAGTAAAGTGAAGGAAGGGATGTATCTGGATAGCGCTTCTGTATACCCTGACGGATCGTCTCATATGCTGCCTCTGAGGAATGTTCGAGCGCAAGGAAGTTGGTGAGAGCAAGCTTGATGTCGGGATCATCTATCTGAAGAGGTAGAGTCGGAGGATTGCGGAGCTGCTCGATTGCATTGCCAGTGAGGCCAACACCATCATCCAACGTTGCATGACGGAGCGCAATGATAAATGATAGGTCACGAATATGCTTTTCGAGCTTAGCTGTCTCCAGGAGCTCCTCAAGATCAAGCGCAAGAAATGGATTTGGATGGGGATGGGGAGATGGGGATCGTTGGCCTGGAGGTGGGTCCAGAGGTGGAGAAAGCATCCGCTGTGGGCTAGGCAAACGAGAATATCGCTGCAGCGATATTCTC
>JBBPRG010000049.1:0-28786 GCA_038092895.1 Chalciporus pseudorubinellus | reverse complement strand
AGTATGTAATTGTCTCAGGAACACCAAGTAGTGAGAACAGAAACAAACAAGCTGACTCGCTCTGAACATCAACCCGGAAGAGACTCCGAGAAGCGGAAATTACAAGTTCAAGGGATGTGGTATCAGCGACTGCACCCCTACGGCCTTGCAGCATAGGTGAGGTGTTCTAAGAGAATACATTTTGCCTCATGCAGTGGCCCCAAACGCTCATGTTGAGGCTTTGGGCCTCGAGCGCCATGACGCTGTACCATCCAAACCCGCGAACCACGAGTTCGGAAACTATGACACCGGAGATCTGACATTTGGACCTCGGAGCCGTTGGCAGCTGTCACTACACTGCACGACATCGTGGATAAAGGGCGCGTGATGCCCATGCAACGATAAGCCAAATCGACAAAAGATCGCCATATTAGTTTACTTGCGGTGTGAGTGGACTGACTAAACAAGACTTCGGTATTCCGGATCAGCTGGTGCTGGGCAACAAGCCCATCTCCGTCACCGTTCGTACCCATGTCATGTAGCCTACAGAGTACCGACATATCTGATAGTTGGCCCAGCTGAGGCAGGCTGAGGCAACCAACTCTGGAGTCGATAAAACGATCGCGAGTCTTGAGATGGCCAGAGAAACGAGGCGAGGGCTGGTGAAAGAGACCAATCTGCATTAGGACTACGAAGAGTCTAAGACAATCAGAGAACCCCGCGACGAGAGCCTACAATTCCCGACAGTCAATCACAGGTGAAAATGGAGTGATGACGGAGGTTTACGTGGCAGATGGATGCAAGAGCAGGTTACTTCGAGACGTTTCGTCGGACAGCGAATAGCATCAGTGCACAGCAGACTGTAATAGTTGGGGTTGAGCTCGCTACCCCCACTAATCAAAATTAACCCAGGCAATGAAAACGATAATTTAGGTCAAGTGTCACAAGTAGCTCTTCTGGTGGAAGGCGTGTATGATGGTAATGATATATTCAACACGTCTAGAGCTGATTGAACACGAGGCAATTTGACAATGGGGGTTATGGCATACCAAGTTCGTCATATATGTGAACTCAATGAGCGTCTACGAAGAGAACAATCTTCAGATCCTTTTTTCCGAGATGGGTCGAAGCACATCACAAAGATTGGCCCAAAGATCCGACGCGGAGTTTGTAGGGACCACAATCATGATGTTCCAATGTTTGAATTCATAAAGAACAGAAGTCGAAGCTGTTGGCTCCACCGGGTGAATTTATCTAGCCTTGGAGAGCAGTTGCCTTACCGGTATGCTATGCACAGCACCTGGTGGGTATAGACCGAGGAGATGGACGTGAACGAGAAGACGCCTAGGCGCCCTCTCTAGCCCAGGATGTCGCGGCTGATATCAAGAAGCTTGATTTCCATTCACGCCGACTTGACATCTGCCGGTTATCATGGACGAAAAAGGGAAGGACAATCTATATTGTATCCATCTTCCAGCACCTTGACCATCGATGTCCCTACCTGGGGTTCCCAGCCCAGATGGCCAAGAATAATATAACCCGGCGGCCTCGCGGAGACTATGGGTACTAATCTGAGACCATGAACGCGAACAACAATGCCAACGAGGACTCATGTGCAGCGCATTGCAACCGTTTTCCGTGGCGATTGCCGAGATGACTTCATTTCTGTTCGAACAACCATTTATGTTGATCACTAGGTGACTCCAGGCAAACGATACGTGGCCATCTCCTTCAATATGAAATCACCCTGCTCCGTCGTGGAGCGCACAACATACAGCAGCTAGTTTGATAGGGTGCGTTTCAATGAAAAGCTCATGGAGTACCGGCGCTCGACATACCTTTGTGATGCCCGTTATATTGTCGGACAGTCTCCCCCGAGGCCATCTCCCAGAGTCTTGCAGTGTGATCCGAGGATGCTGTTATAGAGATGTACACCAAGAATCAATGAAAGTCAGGCGAGAGCTCCTCACCTGTCACGAGATAAGCAGAGTCCGCGCTAAAAGCACAGTCCCACACCCATCGCTGATGCCCTTGAAGTACTTTTTCTTGCCTAAATTCATAATTCTGGGAGATAGACCATATCTTCACCGTGGTATCCGCAGAGCATGTGGCAAGATACCTGTATAAGTTCCGAATCTGAGTAGAAGGGGAACTCAGATATATGACTTACCTAACATCGGGACTAAGAAGAACTCGAGTAATGTACTTTTTATGTGCGCTGAACTTTGTCACAGCCTGATATCTTGGGAGTTCCGATTTCTCTTCGTTGATCTTCCACACGTAGCATTTACCCTGATAACGGCAGGATGAGCGTTAAAACTACCTCAGTGATAGCACCCATACCTTATTATTGCCAGCGACCAAACAGGATCCATCGGAGGCCAAACTAACCGACCTGATAGGGACATCGCCAGCAGGAGTCTGGTGCTTCGTGTTAGGAAATAAATGGTAAATAGATACGAAATCGACAAACCAGTTCATGTGAACAGAGATTTTCAGATAGGTCCCACTGTTTAATGCATCCAGCCTGATCACAGGAGATGAGCTCCCCTTGATTAGGATGGACACAAACATCGTTCACTAAGCATGTATAGTTAGCTTCATCTGCAGATGACAGTCCTATTGGGCGATGCTACCAGGGGCGCCATTATCGTAAGTGCGATGCACTTGCGTACTCCTGAGGGAAAGATGAAGAGAAGAATTAATGACACGGTGACTATCAAGTACCTGAGGTCCCAGATTCTGATGGTACCATCTTCACTACCAGTCACCAGCCATTTACCTTCACTGTGGAAGGAAACGGAAGTAACATTCATGGTGTGAGCATCGAGACACGTCAGCTACAGATGCATAGTTCAATGCATGAGCTACGGAGATAGATGGGGCACCAACCGGAGTGGAGGACGTGCTAGCTATTTCGTAAATGTACACTTTCTTGTGGATAGCCGCAGCCAGAAGACGCTTGCTAGGAAGTATAAACATGAACGAGACCTTGCTCTCAGAGAAAGAAAAACAATTACTCAGGCGAGATGGTGAGACGATTTACTTGCTAAGGATGAGTGCTGGGTTGACTTGATTTGCAGTGTGATCTGAAAGATGGTGCTCACGCCTGATTCTCCCGACCGCGCAATGGTACGGGAGCAAATTCCACTCCAAGCCTCCCAGAATCTGATTTCGTGGTCGTATGAGCCTGTTACCAAAATGACCGACATGCTGCGTCACAGATGCTGGTCGATGTCAGAATCTTGGGGTTCTCAACTTGAAGATGGCAACCGGCGTGAATAATTATTTAAATAATTGAATTTTCTTAAGCTCCGCTATTGTGATAATTATAATTTTCCCATGTTTCGCTGTCATGTCAATTAATTAAATCTGTCCCCTTCATTTGAGATTTGATTCCGCCTCGCGTTTCTTCGGAAAGCTACACATGTATGTACTGGATCCTCACTGCAAGATCCCCAACAGCTCCGTTCATTTGGTTTTTCAGAGCTCCGCTCACATGAATGGGGCCAGGCCGAGGATCAGGTCCGTCAGAAAGATGCGCAACGTGTTGTATGTCTACCACGCGCTATTCCATGATCGTTTGCTTCGTCGCGGGGTGGACTCGTGAGCTCCAAGGGGCCCTCCAGCACTATTACGTCCCCTTCGATGATGCCGTCTTGCCTCGACCCTCTCGAGTTCATACATTTTCATAACTCAACTGCGACATTGTTGCATTTGATCTCCATCTCGAATGACAGTCGCGCGACGAGCCGTCCGTGAATTAATAGAGCTCGGCTATTGCTCGCTGGCCACCAATGTGTCGTTGAAACTGTTCGTCACAAACCCAATAAGCGACTTCCTGAATTTCCATACCAAACAACTACTCATGCAGGTTGCAAAAACCAATTAGGCACTCCCGTTCAGTATTTCCTATCACCGACTGCTTCCCGCTGCGTGGTTGAGGTAATCTCGAGATCGAGAGAGAATAGATCCCTTCTCAAGAGGTTTATAAGGACACTCCAACCCACTGGCCAATGTCCCCAACGACCTCCAAAACACGCCGTTCCTGACCTACTATTTTGGCTATGAACGCGTTCCCCGTAAGCTGCATTTTCGCTTCTCATGACGATGTTGACACCAAGCTTAGAACGGCACACGAGTTTTCTTCTGGTCTGCCGCCGGCGAAATCAAATATGGTACCGTGCAATCCACAAGCCGACTCAGTGATGTAAGTTTCTCCCTTTAATATGTGGTGTTCCTGTCTCTGACATTTTGCAGGGGACGCAAGTCGTCGTCGTTGCAGTCGATGGAGGCGAAGAACACCGCAGTCTGCCGTAAGCGCCCGGATATTTGCCGCAATCCCGAACCTAGATAGGCTGACATTGACCAACAGTGTCTCCAGTGTCTCAAAAGTAACCTGAGTCAAGTTGTTACTCAGGCGCATTCTTCATCTGCATTAGATCTCATTAGACTCGCTAGAGCCATTGCATGGACATCACATCCCCCATACTGTATCGATCCATTTTTCTCATCAGTCATGTAATTATTTATTCGCTTGTAGCCGCGGACCCATTCTATCATGTTCACCCTCACTTAACTCACGAAGTACAGTATCAAATATGTAATTTTGTTATGGTGTGTCTCCCAACCGCATGTTGTCGTTACCAGGGTTTGGGCAATCGGCACGTAAGTCCGCACTTCGCGTTGTGTGAACCTGCCCCGTAGACCGCGTAACCGATTGTTGATCCTCCATGAGCCGACAACTGCCGACAAAGACAGGTATAAGTTAAAATTAGGGCGAGGTACGTACTCAAGCGACAATTTGACGTCGCCAAGTTCTAGGCCTGTATGCGCGTGAGATCGAGCTTACTAGTGGCATATTGCACTCAGATTGCCTGATCATTGGGTGCTGGATGATCGCGGCGTTTCCCCTTCTCGAGGGTTTGTGCCCCGAAAGTCAGAGACTGCAACGTCATTTTATTGGGGTCACCACAGGAGCCTTTCAGCGCAACTCAACTGTGGATGTGCACCTAGTAGCGTGGCTCACTGCTCATTATTCCCTTCACATCGAATTATGCATACGAGTAATTTGGAAGCAACCTGAACGCCATTGAGCGAGCGGGGCAAAGGGAATGGTGTAGCACGAACTGACATCTATGGGTTCCACAGGAGTACTTGCAGAAGCCGAGGCTTAAGTCAATGGCCGGCAATCTCTTTGTTATGCATGTTAAACTCGACGAAAAACTCGGTTAAGTAGCGGAGGCGTCTGGACGTTGCCGTGGTAAGTACTGCAAAGGAGAGATCAAGATAGCATCCTCTTATCAAGCCACAATGTTAGACGTCTCGTGCCAAACCAGTGTATATGTGAATTCGGCAGCTCGGATTGATCGATGATCTTGATTCCACTTCTTCATAACACTATCAACCCTGACGTCCTGATCAAAGAGCCAGAAGAGAGTGATTTAGAGGAACGCATGCAAACCCTGGTCATGGTACTTTACCTAGTTTGACGAACGTGGAACTCTGTGCTACCGATTGTATCGTGTGTTATCCCCAGTGATACATACTCAGCACGGGTAATCGACACATTAACATCTACACCACCTTCGGAGGTAAACCCTGTGAGAAGGAAGCCCTAAGCTCTCCGGGTCAATAGAGATCGCAGATTTCATCATCAGAAATCCACATAGCACTTGCGACTGCCTTATCAATATGCAGGAGAATATCGCCGAATGACGACAGGTGCAACAAATGGGTCTGTGTATGTTATGACGGGTATGGTGTCCGCAGGGGTTCGAGCAACGAATTCAACCCTTGAACTTCAGATTCCAATTTCATTGTGAATAACGCCATCTTCCTGAAAGTAAGCGGCAGTAAGCGGCCACTAGCCAAAAACTAAGAGAGGAGAGGATATTAGTTCACCTCATGTAGTCACGGTCCAACGAGCGCAATGCGTCCTTGAAATTGGATTTCTGGTATGATAATTGCTAAGTTGGAGTTTGCAACTGGTCCTTGACTGAATCGAGCTGGCTCAACCGCAGTCTAAAGCAGGCGGGTCGCGAGGAACCGAGACCCAACTTGGGAGAAAAATGGAACTATTGGGCAGTTGTGGGACTCGGATCAATGTTCAAGCCGACTGAGGCACTGATGCAACGTCTTGAGCAAACGAAATCTGGGGCGTTCAATGTATTACGATGACAACCGAATTGCAATCTGTCTCGTGTGAGGTTTCTTATTTTACTTGGTCTACTCGACCGACTAGGAGATGCCAGTCAGAATCCGCTTACAGCCTGTAGCACAATGTCAATAACCTTATACGGACGCCTTCAACTTGAACGTATTCCAAGTCAAGGCTTGTGGCAGTAGGAGAGTCATTCCTGCCAGTCTTCCATCGAATTTTCCTGCAACGCCTACTCGCTGATACGGGACGGCGCGTTGGCCAACGGTTGTCAATACCGAAAGCTCATCATACCGTCTCATGACAATAAGTAACGAAGTCACCTCAAGTCCTTCAACCCTTTCGAGTCAGGATCAGCAAGGTAGCCCTCTATATGCAGCATTGGCTCGGACAACCACAAGGGCTATTGCTCTGTATTTCTCTCGTCCAGTAAGATTGTTTCGGCCTTCCAAAGGTAAACTTGGTAATTGGAGCTTTTATCCGTCCGCTAACCATCTTCAAACTAGTGAGCGGCTGGCACTCACTCCGAGGACATGCTCACAAACATGGGGCTACACTGAGTCCCCAGTATATCGTCTCGTTGATCAAGAACCAAGGTGTAGTGACCGTTGCTTTCTTGAGGCATGTGAATCGCGGTGCTTACTCTTTGGTAGCTCATGGTAATACCCAAACATTTTATACCGCCAATGCTCGCAAACGCAGTGTTAGGCACCGTGCTCTGGACCACGTACATTGAATGCTCTGGCTATCTAGAGGCTCGTTTCAAGCTTGAGTCGATGCTCGTGGTTTCATTGTCAGGTGCTGCTGCCGGTGGTATGCAAGCATTGGTGGCTGCTCCTGTGGAGAATGTGAGATCTGTTATCGAGGGCGGAACTGGGAGAGGGTGGTCTCATGCCTGGAAGGAGGTCTTTCGAGGGACACAACCAGTGCATGTTGCAAGCAGATCCGATCAAATAAGAGATATCAGACAAGTCAGGCTTTGGATGAAGGACGTGGGCGAAATGGCGGGACGCGGGTGGACAGGCTGGGGTTGGAATTGCGGGAAGGATGCCTGCGGTAAGTGTGTTCGCTTGACTGACTACGCATCTGAATCGACTACCGTCTAGGCTTTGCAGCTTTCTTCACCGTTTTTGAGCTAACTCGAGAAGCTGCAACTAGAGTGCAGGTCGGAGCATACCATGCTCTTCAAAGCCTGCGGCCAGGAAGCGAGGCTTCCCATAATTATAATCTACCACGAATTGCCCACGCTGTCACCCTGGTCTGCGGTGGTGCGATGGCAGGGTTGACCTATGAGACCCTCTGTAGGCCATGGGACGTGGCTCGCCATGCCATTGAGCTCCAGCAAATCCATTCATCTCATCCAGGCAACCCCTACTCATCATTTTCCGTCCTGGTGCGGAAAGTTCAGGAAGATGGTGTCATATCATTCTTTCGTGATCAGAATCATGTAGCAAGTTTACGTGGACCTCTCCAGTCCAACATGCACCGGCGGATCTCTTCCGCTCTTCGGACCCTTGCTCGCGTTGGTCCGTGGGGTGTGGGTTTTCTGGTGTGGGAGGCACTTGGTCCAGGTTTAGATTGATAAGTAGATATGGAAAACGAATTTGTTCATTTACTCTTTCGAATTCTAATTTCATCAGAAGACCCTCCATAAACTTGTTAGTAGTAGGCAACATAATTCGCTTGTAGCTCGCGCATTTACAACGAAGTTTCAGACTTGGCTCCACGCCGGCGGCCTCGATTGAGCCTTGTTGACACTCCCCATCGAATCCCCGAACACATGCTCCGTGGCGACCAAAACGGCTGGGTCGAGACTACATACTTGCCGGAAGCTTCCCGCGACCAAAAGCCCGACCGGTTCCTAGAACGTCTGGTTCGAGACTAGCTAGCTCCGTGGTAGGTGGCAGCTTATCGTCAACCTGAACGTTTATGTAATTTCCCGACTCTCCGTTATGTGGCTGTACAGGGTCCCACTCCAACTTGGAAGTGCACTGTGGTCACAGGATGGAAAAGCAAGAAACACCGAGCTAAGACTAGGGAGTGGTCCAAGGTTCAACGAACTTGTTCAATTCAGTCACTCTGTTACTAACCAAAAGTAAAGGATCAACAAGCAGAGAATTCTAGAATAGTCATTTGTCACTCTAGATCTAGCTATCGCGAGCGACAATTCTCGGGCAACTCCCTTGGGTGGTGATTGCCTTTCACTACAACCTTGGAGGAATTCTTTCTATTCTCATGTTCAGGTGAGTGATGCTCGTTTCTCTAGCGATCAGAGGCTGACTCGGGCCGACTTTGCCCAAAGTTTCCATGTGGATACAAGTTTACGCATGATTGTTAACTGCAACCATATCCAACGGCCTCTGCACACATGTGCTGTATAACGAGTGCTCGCGTTTCACCGTCGCGTTTCTGCGGTGCAACTAAGTCAAGTATATGAAGCTTTGAGAAGACCGTGAGAGCTGCATTTTAGACTAAGTCAATCAAATGTTGTAAACGAAGTTGATTTACTGATCTATTCATTGCTGGCTAGTGAGACCTTGACCCACTCTTACTTCATGTTCTTGGAGCGTTTCTGATCCACATGCATCTCACCCCTGAGTCTGGGATTCTGATTCTCATTACAGTCTCGAAGGTGAGTGCCACGAGGCTGTTACCTTCTTCAGTTGAAAAAATACCTGTAACACGCTTGCACATTCAATCGATAACAATGATTTCCTTTCTCGCTGAAGTAACGATCAAGTATTTGTCTGCTAATAGCTTTTCTAGGCTACTTTTGATGGTAGCTCATCCGTCGGCTACAATCGTATCGCAGCGCCGAGATCGACGTTCAACAGTAACAATCCTCATTTCAATCAGGATCGGGTAATGACATCCGGGCTGTGCCAATGGTTAAACATGAGCAAGCATGCAGGGACCGGTGGCGAATGGTTTACGGTAATTGAATGCTCTTCATCTCTTCATCAGGGCCGGTTTATGCTGTATCCAAACCGATCTGCCACTGGCACCCCGCGGCGGCTAGATCAAGCCCTATGCAGGGGCAGAGTTTCATGGAGCCTGTTAACGATTCAGAGAGGCCGACTGCAGAGTGTATTCCACAAAGCTTTTCGTCACCAACACATTTTCACTCAATACTTCTTTGGACACGGAACTCCAATGTTATCCTGAATATTTGCTTTCTTGATCTTCAGCGCATCACTTCTAGTACCCGGATCTACGGATTCTATCGATTATATAAGCATGATAATATACAATCGAGAGATCATACAGTAAAGTGTGAAGTCCTTTGTATTACTTCTTGACCACCGGAACAGTATGCTGCGCTGTGTGCACAAAGGGTGCGGTAGAGAATTCCTCCCAGCAGAAAACACGGATACCAGTTGTACCTACCACCCTGGGGCACCGGTAAGCCGCTCAGCTTGTCGATCATCACTCATTGAGTCATGGTATCCCATTATCAGGTCTTCCACGAGGGACTTAAGTCATGGTCATGTTGCTCAAATATTAACAAGCCTGTTCTTGACTTTGACGAGTTCATGGCACTGCCTGTACGGATGTCCTCTTATCTGAAGGTGTGTCAGCACAGCTGACGATCATCGATCGACCAAGGGGTGCGAGGTTGGCGCACATACAACATCAGTACAGCAGGTTGTTCCGCAGGCGCCGAAGCAAACGGTCGTTGAGCCTCCCACAATGACGGAATCAAAGGAAGGAAAGGAAGTCTATTCCATAGCACATTCGCAGACACGGTCCTCGCAGTCGTCTGTGCTTCCGACAACGTCCACTGACTCTGTTATTCCTTCTCTATCGGAAGAGGAGGATGATTTGAGTGTGTCCGTTATACCTGGCACTCAGTGCAGACGTAAGGGTTGTGGTGTAGCTTTCGTGAGCGATGGGGAAAACCGTATCGGAAACGGCGAAGGCACTATTTGCACTTACCATCCTTCACCAGTACGTTTCAAATTTCCTGCCTCACCCGTTTCGATCCTCCGTCCATATGTTTTCTTATTTCGTATTGATTAACTCTGCGCCCATCAGCCCATCTTTCGCGAGGGAAGCAAGGTGAACAGCTCCGTTCTTTACGTCGCGCCCCACACCCCGCACACCTTTGTCCGCATCTCTGACCATTTTTAGGGTTACCTATGCTGTAAACGGCGTGTCCTCGAGTTTGAAGAATTCCTGAAGATCGAAGGATGCAAGAAGGGCCGCCATGTTTTTGCCCCGAAGGAGGGTGCATCCACAGAATCGGTGTGTACTGCCACTTCTATTACGTGGTCCTCGGGTCGCTGACTGCTATCTGATCCCTTTGTGAAATACACGATCATCAAACCTAGCAGCTCCTTACCGACTGCCGTGTCGATCATTACCAGACGCCGAACGAGGTGCATGTGTCCGTGTTTGCAAGACAGGCGGACAAGGACAGGAGTAAGGTTACAGTTGAGGAGACACAGGTTGGCACTTTAATTGCGAAATTAGTTTATTCTGTTCTATCATTTTACTCACTACGATGGTGACAGCTTCACTTTGATCTGTATTTGCCCGCTCAAAAGCGGTTCAAGCGAACGATTCAGCTCTTTGGTCCGGTTGAGCCTGATGCGTCTTCTTACAAGTTTTTTGGGACTAAAGTCGAGGTCATTCTCAAGAAGTCGGACTCCCGAAGCTGGGCTGTCCTTGAGAAAACAGAGCGTGATCTTGGAAACATCAGCTTGACCTTCGGGGTTGGAGGCAGAACCGGTACGGTTGGTGGAAAAGAAGTTATACTCGACGAACAGAACAGAAATCGAGAGTCGTGAGGGTTGCCGCATAGTTGTAAATGAACATTTATGAATGGCAATTTAGATTGGTATGATCCATGATAATCTAGGGAGTGAGTCTACGTGCTAGAATGTGCGATACAATACGATAAGTTGTGGAACAGTTATTATAGGATGCCCGGTATCTCTATTGTCTGGAACATTTGTATCAGGTCGTCTTGTCGGAGATTATCGAAGCCCTGAACGTTGACACCACATTCGGAACCTTTCCTAACCTCAGTTACGTCGTTCTTTAGTTGTTTCAACGCATCTATGGAGCCTAAGATCATGTCAGACCCTCTAACACATGTAAGGCAAGCGATGCTGCCCACCTTCATGCACGACTATACCTCCCCTTATAACCCGGACCGAACTGGATCGTTGTAGAACCCCGTTGGTGACTCTGCACCCAGCAATCTTTTTGGCGTTTCCTTTGATTTGTATGTCAAATAGCTGGAGCACAGTCGCCTCGCCAGTGACCTTGGTCTCATAAGTGCATGGTAGAAGAGAGGTGACACGATCCCGAACGTCGTCCATGACCCGGTATATGATCTCAGATGTGTAGATTGGGACGTTGTTCTGTGAAGCTGAAGCTCTGATCGCCCGTGGTACGCTAACAGAAAACGCGATGATCAAAGCTGCAAAGGATGGTAACGTGAAGTGAGAGGATGCATAGGAGAGTCGGAGGAGGCAGACATACCATCTGAAGCTTTCGCCATCATGATATCCGAGTCATTAACATCTCCCACGCCAGTGGAGACGACCTTGACACCAGCGAGATCATTCCCAATACCGTCGATCGCACCAACGAGCGCCTCTACACTCCCGCTGACATCAGCCTTCACAACGACCCGGAGAAGCTTCTTTTTGACAGCATCTGGAGAAGAACTCTCTTCAGGCACTACCGGTGATGGACGGTGCCCGTTCTTCCCCCTCGAAACAGCCTCCTTCTCCCTTTCCGCCTTCTCCCTTTCCTCCTTCTCTCTCTCCTTGTCTGCCTGCCGTGCAGCATTTATCGCCTCAACATCGCCAAGGACGCTCTGCAGAGCTCGTCGACGCTCCCTATTCACACACGCCTTCTTGATATCCGTTTCGCTGCCCGATAGAGCCTCCTCACCTGCGGCGGGTAGGGACTTCCAACCAGTGACTAGGACAGGGATACCGGGTCCAGCGGAGGTCACGGGTTGTAAGGAGGGTGACAGGAGGCGACGAGTGGCGCATTGAGACGTTCCCGCAAGAAGAGGTATTCCAGATCTGAGTGTACCACGAGTCATAAGAACGGTGGCAACAGGACTGTGACTATGTGTGAGCACCGGTAACAAAAGAAGCGAAATAAGGTAAATGTAGTCACCCATATCCTTTGAGTATGCGTGATTCAAGGACATATCCAACAGGGGAACAGTCGTGTTCTGCGCGAAGGTCCATAACATCAGCGACTAATGAGAGAGTTTCCACAAGCTCCAGTAGCCCGAATCCGGTGAGGCCAGAGACGGTGACGCAAGGAACATCACCCCCGTACTCTTCTAGTTGGACGCCGGCGGAAAAAAGTGCGAGTTTGGTCCCGTCCTACGGGTGAGAGACAATGAGTGTGGAATCTGCACAAGCGGCGGGGGCCTGGGAAGAAAACACCTACCACATTAGCTTCAGGCTTATCGACTTTATTGATTGCGACAACCATTCCAATTCCACCCGCCTCCTTCTCACGATTGACCAGTTCAATGACCTCCTGCGTCTGCGGCATGACACCATCATCTGCAGCAACCACCAGGACAACGATGTCGGTAACGGAAGCCCCCCGTGCGCGCATAGCAGAGAAGGCAGCATGCCCCGGAGTGTCGAGAAACGTGATCAAACGCTCATCCTCCTTTGGCGTCGACGAAGAATCATCACTCATCTTCACGGGAACAGAGAAAGCACCGATGTGCTGCGTGATCCCGCCAGCTTCGGAAGCTGCGACAGAGGATGAACGAAGACTGTCGAGAAGGGTAGTTTTTCCATGATCGACGTGACCCATTATGGCAACAATGGGGGAGCGGGAAGGAAGAACCTGGGGGTTTGAGTGAGGTGATCTGTCAAAGACCACCGATGACAATGTCGAGGGAAATGAGGGTACGAGGGAGAGGTGGAAGCTCAGAATGAAAGAATAGGAACAGCAGCAATAAACTTACGGTGGATGTAGGTCGAAAGCAGCTTCATCGTTTACGATCGGATTACGGCCGAATTCCTGTACAAGCAAAGCGGCATAGTCGGCGGTCAAAACTATGGGGGTAAATCATTCTCCTTGGTGATGTGCGAAGTAAAGAAGGCCCACCATAATCATATTCAGATTGCTCATACATCCCCACTTGTTCCATTTTGCGTTGAAGCGTACCTTTCAGAACGACAACATCAAATCACTGTGGGACGGGCAGAGGAAAATATTCATACGCAAACGGACATTCAAGAGGTTGGCCAACTCCCTGACAGAGACAGTCGTAGGAATATAAAGATCTGTTCGAACATGTCTGGTCTTGAACATTGGATTTCCCCATCTCTCCCTGTCCCTGTCCCGCAGGTGAGAAGCTCTGGTCAAGGCGAATCGGGAATTGGGGGCATTCGAAGGGACGGGACCACGGCCGTTAGGCTGTATCTGAGACTTGCGGGAAATGAGTAGAGGGGGAGTATGTCGGGGAGCCTTGGGGTCAGGAGCACTGCTTGCTTCTGACCGAAAAACCTGCCTCGGAAACGGCTAATTCGTGAACGTCTTGTAGCGGCAACAACTGGTCATAGTCACCTGTGGTTTGACGGCTGTAGCTGCAGACCTTGTGTTCCGAGGGATGCGGATGACAGTCGACCTCATATACATGGTTAGTAAAGTCCGGGGCGAGGAGGACCTACAGGTCCGGATGACACTCCAAGTTAGCGGGAGTACAAGTGAGGATGTTTTCAGATTTCCACGGTCGCAGGTCCGAATCTACACGTCTACTACTGGTACTAACCCGACTACTGGTACATACACTATTACTGGTACACTTTAGTCACTAATACGAGTACTACATACCACAGAACTAACAGCACGGAACAGTCGGCCCCTGCACAATGGCTGCGCTTGCCGCATGCTACCGTTTGCTGTCCAGGCAGACAGCCCTCTCAAAGCCTTTAGCCCAACAGTGTCGGAACTATGCCCTTTCCCGGTTTCCTCAGCGGAACACCGGCTTTGGGAGATCATCTCGAGAAAACCCATCCCGTAGGCCGCAAGCAGTGCCTCGTCCGGAAGACTTGTCCCGGACCTCAGGCTATGAAGAACAAGCCCCAATCGACTACTCACAAGCATGGCAGACAAGCATACGTCGGCCCACCACGGATCCCGAGGTGGGCTTGAACTGTTTGCTCTCCAACACTAACGAGCTTGTTGTCACAAGGTGGTGAAACTTGTTCAGCCTTGCTTTCTGATTGTTCTCACTCCTGGATAGACAACTCGAAATGCTTAACATTTTCATGGGATTCGAACAGGCGAACCGATACGTTATAAGTATGCATAGGTTATTCACTGACGACTTTGCGTCACTAACTGACTTCCCTCGGTCAACGCGTTTGCACAGCCAATGTAGCAGGGGAGACGCTTGGATATATTGCTGAGGAACAACGAGGCTTTCTCACCATGTTCGCAAGGCAGGTGTTCAAGACACATAGGCCATTCAGAGCACTGGTTATGGATCTTGAAGGATCGCCAATCCTCTGGGTACGTCTCACTGGCTCACATTAGTATGGCCTCGGCATGGAGATTTTTCTATTCTCAGGTTCGCCGCCCATTCGCATGGATAAACTCTCGCATGTTCGTTCAGCGTCCCAAGGGTTATACGCCAGAGGGAGAACCAATTCTTGATACATTCGCAGAGGTGCAACAAGAGTGGCATCTTTGGAGGAGGAGGTACGATTTATTCCTGCGGTACGTACATATTATCACTGCTCCGACAGTTTGCTGATCCACTCTTGCTCGTTCCTTTTCTTTGTCCTATTGCGGTGCAACTCAATCGGTCCTATCATGCACGATTTTTGTGAAATCTCCCTCTGCTCTAATGCGGTATATCACTGTTGGGGACCTCGACTTCTTTTCGGTGACAATGTGGCTTCAATGTATGCCCATTGATACCTCCTATCTCCACAATTCCTCCGTTCATCATGGATCCTTTCTAATTTGGAATTTCCCCATAACAAAACCTTCTTCCTTCATCCATGCATATGATTTCATCCCAATTATTGATACATGCCGGTCGTCAATCCTCGTTTGTTCGTGGAAACCATATCTTTTGCGATCATATCATTCGACTCACCATGCATCAACTTCTTTTGCATCTACTATGTGTTGATGGGATCTCCTACTGGGTGTGCTTGTGGGGTCACGGTATGTTTATCTTCCCGACTTAACAACAATCATTTGTAAATTTCCTTCTGGTTCACTAATCGCGTAACCGGATTCCTGTCGTGATCTTGGTTGCGCTGACTGTATTTACTCGACTTTTACCCGTATTATGAACGGTGTCATTTTGCATTCTTATTCGGGGCGACGCTCTTCCGGTCATTGGAACTCCAACGAATGTTGTTGTTTCTGCCCATACTCAAACACTGCTTCACATGATTTTAGGTCTACCCCTCAGCGGGTACTCACCACCATAGATTCCGAACCCGAGCCTACTCCCTCTGACGCCATCTTCAATCAGTTCGCACGTGTAGATGAAGGTTTGTGGGCATGGCACTTTGTCTTAAGGGATGCACGTGGCGAATACATCGCTAGTGTCGACAGGGCATTTAGGGGGTTTGGGAGGGAGGTGAGCTGACGGTTGTCAAGGCAGCTTGAATTGAACCAATTAACGGATCGACTTCTAGATCTTCACTGACACGGGGCAATACACCGTGTCCTTTCAAGTGCCGGAGGAACAGTCGTATCCTTTGGGACAGAATAGCGAGGTGATACTGCACAAACCAAGTGCGTCGAGGACCCTGACGGTTGAGGAGAGAGCGGTAGGTCCGTCTCCTTGCGGAAATTAACCTCATGCTTACTGGTCTTGTTAGCTTGTCTTAGCAATGGCTGGTAAGGACTTCGATGCAATTTGAACCTCTTTGATAATCAATCGATGGCATGCTGCAGTTAACATCGACTACGATTACTTCTCTAGGCACTCAGAGGGAGGGTAAATACCCTACTTCGACTCACATGGAATAATATTCTGATATACATCTGTCCTAGACACGGGTTTGGGTTCTGGGCTGGCTCTGGGGAATAAGGTCGTGGGTAACAGCGAGCTCATAGACTCATGAATCAGCGCCTGGTGGAGGTCTCGAATGTAATCGGTTAACCTCCAAGTACAAACCACTGTACATAGCTTCCGTCAATAGCCCTCGCTTACCTCACAAAGGGCTTCGAGGAACACCTTCAAATCCTCCTGCTCAATCTCAAGCACGCTTGTATTGAACGAGTTATGAGAGGACCGGGCGTTGCATCGTTCTTTGGCGTTGATGAATGCGAGACCAAACTCGCTAAAGGATGGACGTCAGGCCTCCAAACAAGAGAGTTATACTAGGGGGAACCCACTTCTTTGTCACATCCCCCAACTCCAATGAACCCATGACACCGACAACAATGTATGTTTCTGTCTTTTCGTTTAGACAGGCGAGGACAAAGGGCAAACTCTTTTTCCCCCAGGCAAGTTTTGTTCCCGGAAGCTTGTCTCGGAGTGCATCAATCAACCAGAGAGCAAGGTGCGACAGGACGCCTGGATGGGCGAACAGTGCAAGATCAGGTCCCTGAGAGAGAACAACCACGCGATGAGAGCGCATTGTGCGGATGTCTTGCTTGTCGATAATGGAGGTCCCTTGTCGGATGATGGCTCGATGTAGCGACATCGAGAGTGCAAGAGAATCCCGAAGAAGACCGATGCTGAACATTTTAGTGGTTTTGGTTGAGAAGACGGACAAAGCATGGCTTACTCAGTGAGAGCATCATAAGCAGCCCAGAAGTTCTTCACCCACCACGGTACTTCTGTACGCTCCCCTGTGTCATCTTGATTTTCTCCATCAGCATCCCCGCTGCTGGTTCCATCTCCGCGCACTTTCGTCGCATGCACTACATCACTGGCTTCTTTACTACCCTCCCAAACCCGACCACCTCCAAACCATTCTCCACCATGCCGGGCTCCTTCTACCTCAAGCTCCATCCTGACGCCACCGGCCACATCCAAAAGTGCACTGACGGCTTCGATGGCATCAGCTGCGCTTAGAGGCGGTGCACGATACCCGAAACAGCGAACGAAGGACGGATATGTAAGCTCGACCAGACCGTATTCGGGGGCGATAGCGTCCAGCTTGGATCGTAGCTGCTGCTTTAGATCGAGGTCCATATGGGAATATAGTTGCTGAGTTTGGGGTATCGAGAAGCTGCGATGGGCGTAGGTTAGTGGTTAATGATCATCGAGGTAGTCAAACCATCACATTCACCCCATTTTTGCGAGAAGGCCTGTAAGACGTTTCCGACCACGCTCTTTCCAGATTCCAAGTTTTCCGGCCACATAACTAGAGTGAAACATAGCATCGTATAAGGTCCAGTGACGAAGGAGGGTGAATCTCAGTTCGTCGGTGGCTCGTATTGATAGATCGTCCGGGCTAAGCGCAGTTATGGTATCTGCATTACTGGCAACTCCCAATGGGAGTGGATTGAGACGAGATACCTCGTCATGATAGATAGAATGGTATTTCTCGTAAAAGTCGCGTGGTATGCGTGAAGTCGTATACTGGTATGTTAGCCCGAGGATTGCGAGCCTACGGCAGTGAGAGCCATGCTTAACTGTCTCTTTGCATCGCATCACAGAGAAACACATACCACAAAAGATTACAGTCTGCTCGTTCTAGGACAGTGGCGAGGATATAGATTGTTGCAGAGGCACTCTGACTGTACCACGAACCGCTCATGTAATGCTTTTCTATCACTGCTTGATATGTCGCCCGCTGTTCTCGTGACATTCGGCTCGGTCGCTGATGAAGGCGTCAGCTGGAAATCAGAAAGAAAGAAAGAAAGGTTCACATCGTCTAGTTTGGGACGCTTCCCTCCATTTTGATTGGCATTGTGTGATTTGCGCTTCCGTGATTGGCCAACCTCAGGAAACTCCTCATCGAGTCCTCCGTCATCTTGCGAGAGAATGCCATTCTCCGAATCCAAGTCTGAATCATCGTAGTCGTCATCTGAGTCAGGTTCTGGTTCGTACTAGAGTATCGGTCAGTCTGCGGAAGGTTGGTATAACTCGAGGGGACAGACCTCTAGTGCTTCCCAGGCTTTCCTTTGTGCCTGCATGTTCTCAACCTCACCATCATCCCAGAGGACGATTCGATCATTTATGTCACCACCGCCAAATAGACTGCCCAGATTCTGGGGCCGAGTCGAGTCGATTACATGCACCGTTAGTTTGGTAGTGAACTCCCCAAACCACATGGGGGATGGGAGGTCCAAGATAGCACCCATATTGACGAGGATGAGGGTATGAAGCTAATAGGCGTGAAGCCGAGAAGGCAAGGTTGCGATGGAGATCCATACCTCGGTATAGGTGGCGAGCTCGTCTTTCATAGTTTCCAGTTCCGCAACGCCTGAGACGGGGATGATTCTGTGCATTACATCGTCATGCTTGAGCAGTTCTGCAAGCATCTTCGCGGCGCATAATGCGTCAACATCTGGAGCAACAAGCAGGATGACAGACGATGCCGACGTAAGGGGCGAGCGACGGTGGGCGGCCAGTATATTGCTGTAGGCTTCTCCGTAGGATGGCCGTGAAGCGGAAGCCAAGTGTGGTGGAGGAAGGTATACCATTGCTCTGTGGTCGCGGTGTGCTTATGGACTGTGTATTGACGTAGCCATTGACGCGTCGTGTCACATCGCGTGTGCGTGACAGGATCGTGGATTCGTCACACCGCCGAGGGGCATACATTCCCACGAATCATGGGAGCGACAGAAACCTTGGCAAGCAACTTGGGCAAATTATTGACAAGCAAGGGAATCCATGGCCTAGGCCTTAGGCCTCGAATGCGTCCTTGTTTCCGCCCGCGCGTGCGCAGATTGACAATGTAAGTATGACCGGCCAAACCCGAACTAGTCGCTGATCGTTCTTCATGTACTAGACAGCATTAGGACTAGGCCGTAGCTTTGTTTGCGATTATTATGCGATCCATCAAGATTCCGCCTGTTCGCACACCGCGTGGAGAACGTACCGCGGGCACGCATCCACGACCAACCTCGAGTACTTAAGGTCCGTCTGGCTCTTTCCTCGCATCATCTTTGACCGTCACTATGGCGGACGACCGTCAGTCACGGTCCCCAAACTCGAGGGATCATGGTAGGCTCTCCCTCTGCCAACGCTTGCAAGTTACTCAGTCCCAGCTTAGAGGCAGCACCGCTCTTAAACAATGGAGAGCATGACACAGACCAAGACCCCCCGGATCCCCCTTCCCCTCGGCGCTCTTTAGCCGGTCGTCTGACAGATGTTGTACAGGAACCCCTTACTGGCCTCACAAAGGTCCTTCTCGTCGAAGTTCTCATCCTCTTGCTCATTAGCTCCGTATTCATCGGTTTATTCGCCGGTGCCCAACACAAACTCAACCTTAGGAATGGTCGTAACGGAGGAGGCGGAGATGACGATGGAGGTAATGGTACGCCGACCGAGACAGAAACTCTGACCGTCACTCGTACTACCACTGCTGCCACCACCTTGATTTCCGCTACCACCACGACCGCAGTTTCTACTGCGGTCTCTACCATTTTTGATATTACGACTACGACAGCAACCTCCACTAAGACAGCTACTACCACCGCAGTCTACACATCTGTTTCTACATATACCACTACTGATCATGTTACTCGCACCGTCATTGTCGGCCCCGAACCAACCGGTCCACCAGAAATACCTCAGCCGGGACCGCCCAAGGTAATATCTATGATGTCTTTCCTTGAAGTAATGTTGATTCCCTGTAATGTTGATTCCCTGCCTAATAGGAAACGTGTCTCACCTCGGAATGCATCATTCTCTCCGCATCAATTCTCGCTTCTCTAGATACCTCGTATGATCCATGCGAGAACTTCTATGAGTTTGCCAGTGAGTAAAGCGCATATCCTTTGCAACTATTCAATACTGAATAATGATCAGATGGCGGCTGGATCGCATCCCATCCCATCCCCGGGGATAAAGGGGCCATAAACTCGTTTACTGTTCTCGCAGAACAAAATTGGCAGGTTATTCAGAAACTCCTCGAGGCTGACTCATCCATCTTCGATAATTCGTGGGATGACCAGCTACTCCGCAAACTCCGCACTCTCTATGCGTCTTGTATGGACGAGGCGAAGCTCGACTACCTTGGTCAAACACCGTTGCAGAAATTCGTCAACAACATTCGCAAGATATACCGTGGAAAGCGCGTCGATTTCGCGGTCCTGAATCCAAGACAAGGGTTGTCTAATGCCCTCGGTTACATGCATTCGAGAGGTGATTGTCGTTTCACATGAATCAAAGCATACTTCTAGATCTTTCCTACAGGTGTCGACGCTTTATTCGAGTTCTTCGTTGACGGCGATGCAGGGGTCGACCCCAATGCAATGACTCTTTGGTTCACTCAACCTACTTTGGGATTGCCGTCGAAGGTACGGTGTGGGACATTCCAGTCTTTGCTTTTTCTTCTAACAGCTATCAGGAATACTACAATGATCAAGGGGTGCTCAGCGTTTATGAAGATGTCATCGAGCGATTGTTGGCAACTTTACGCGATGATGAAGTCATGCATGCAGCAGATGTCATGGACGAGCGCATGCGCATTGCCCTTCAAACGAATCAGTTGGAGGATGAAGAACGTGTTTGGCCTCCCTGGCCCTGGCCACCATGGGACGACGATGACGACGAAGACGGTGATAATCGTAAACCGGCCGAGGACCCTTTCCTCAGGGCACGTGAGCTTGCTCGACAGGTCGTCAGATTCGAGACAGAGATTGCAAGCGCCACCCTAGATTTAGATAAGCTGCAGCAAGATCCCTTCGGCACGTACAATCCCACCAACATAAATACCCTCAAATCCGCGCTTCCACAAATCAACTTCCCAGACTACTTTGCCACGTTCACTCCCCGCTTCTTCCCTAGTCGAGTGATTATCACCTACAAGCCGTATCCGAGCTCCTTGTCCCAAATTCTGGAGCGCACACCTTCTGACGTCATTGAAGCTTATCTCGTCGTCCGCGCTGCTCTGGAATATGCTCCCAATTTGGGGACGACGACAGAAGCATGGAAAGCGGTACGGCAGTTGCAGGAAGTTCTTAATGGACTCAGACCAGGCGCGATTGGGGAGCGATCCCAATTTTGCATGCGTCAGGTGGAAGCTTCTATGGGGTTCGCCACGGGCAGGTACTTCGTCAATGCAACGTTCCCTGGGGACTCGAGGGAGAAGTCCACTGATATCATATCGAGTAAGCTTCATCTTAAGGCTTTCTGTACGTCATCGTTCAATTTCGTCATGCAGACATTGTCGCGGCCTTCGAGAAATCTCTGGAACGCATCGAATGGATGGACGAAGAATCAGCTCGAAAAGCCCACGGAAAGGCTGAGGCAATCCGAAGGAAGGTTGGATTCCCGCTTTCCCCAGACACCCGAGATGCTCGCTCTCTTGTGAGCTATTACATGCTTGTCAAGGTTCACGTGGATACATTCTTTGAAAACATGCTCAGCGCCGCGTCAGTTTTTCACTCCTGGCATAAAATCCATCTGACATCGTTTCTTAGTGCTTCTGACATCTATAAGATGTGGCAAAAGCTAGGAAAGTCTCGAAATCTTGACGAGTGGGAAATGTCACCAGCGACTGTGAATGCATACTACAACCCAACAGGCAATGAGGTACGTAATTTGTCAGCTATATAGCTTCTGCGATTTAAGCGCTTGTGGCAAGATTGTCTTCCCCGCTGGCATTCTTCGGCCGCCATTTTTCTCTCTTGACTGGTGAGTAGCTATGCGCGTGTGATATTCTACCCTCATTCCGCTTTAGGCCAGGATATTTATCCTACGGTTCTTTCGGCATGGTCGCCGCGCATGAGCTCACTGTAAGCACCACCACCTTTCTTTCTTAGCGCTGCGATTTATCCCTACCAGCATGCCTTCGACTCGGCTGGTAGACTTTATAACCAGGATGGCAAACTCGAGGAGTGGTGGACTCGTCAGACAAGCGATGCATATCAGATCCGTCAAGACTGCATCGTGGAGCAATATTCCGGTCAGTAATCTACATATTTCGTCCCCGAGATCGAGTATCCTGACGCTGAACCAGCTTACACCGTGGATGATGGCAAAGGAGGTGTTGTGCATGTCAATGTAAGTATCTAACCTGGCCCCTAATTGGCGTTTTAACCGAGTTTCGTAGGGCAATCTGTAGGTTTGACTCTCAAGTGGAATATCGGTACTTGCTAATCCCGACCTTTCAGCACATCAGGGGAAAATATTGGAGACAGCGGTCTTATTCAAGCCTACCGCGCGTGGAAAGCCCAGTATGAAGACTCGTATGACGCTGGGCATGAATACCTCCTCCCAGGGTTGGACTATACTCGGTGAGTCACCACCTTATACATTCGATAGTCGTTAACCCTCTGCAGAGAGCAATTGTTTTTCATTTCTTTCGCACGCACTTGGGCCATGAATAACCGACCTGCGGACGTGGTTTGTAACACTTGTCTTCGTTCATGCATCACTACTCAACAGGCTTTGTTACTAGGTGCAACGTGTTCGCACTGATCCTCATTCACCAAACCGCTATCGTACGGAAGGCACTGTCTCTAATATACCCGAATTTGCCGAAGCATTTAAATGTTCTAAATGGGCGAAGGTTTGTAGATAATCTAATGCTTGGAATTCGCCCTTGCTTAACACCTGGACAGCTGAACCCTCCGCCAGAGAGGAGGTGCATTTTCTGGTCCTGAATAATTGCTCGGCGGAGGTTACGATATTTTTTGCCTTATGTAACTTGTCAAGTACATTGATGTTATGCATTCTAGTCTGCTCATCCCGTACGAGTTCGGTAAAGCGTCCCTCAACACACATTCTAACTGGTCGATTAGAGCACACCCTTCGTACTGGGTATTTCATTCCCGCCTGTTCGCTCAATGGCCTGTTTAATTGCCAACGCCAGGGCTTTGAATGCGGATTCGGAACTATGACGAGTTGCAGCGAATCGGTACAGATTTGCAAGTGTGAACATACCGATGGTGGTCATTTTCCCCGCGCAAGACGTCGACATGTAGTGTTACGCCAGCTGCAATTGCGAAAGAATAGAAAATGTGAGGGATCATCTCTGTCGAGAGGTCTCCGATCTTCTCGCGTTTCAGCCCCAGATCAGTGACGCAATACGGACGAGAGCAAATGTCGATCACTGCTCTCGAGAGGGCCTATTCATTGAAAGGATATTCGATAACAAGAAAGCATCTTCAGTAATGCGTACGCACTTCGTCAAGAGGCGCAAAGCCAGTCCCATACCGCCTGATACCTTTAATCTCTCCCAGGGCTTGTTTAAATGCTGCACCAAGTGCAATCGCACTGTCTTGTGCATGGACGTCAAGACCTCATTTATTCTCGAATGAGAAGGACTACTTATCTGCAGTGTGATGGTCATCAATCCAAAGATCTCCTTGGCATTTCATGGTCAACGACATTCCACCATGCTTCGCCAGTGCATGATACATCTGCGGTGGTCCAATTACTTCCCCTGCCAGCGGAATGGTGTTGGAAACCTACATGGTCCAAAAAGCCGATGCCAGTTGAAACGTCGATGTTCTGCACATGACCCGATCCTGGAGCGCAGTCTAGATTTATAGATACTTCGATCTGTGTTTCGTTAGTTTTTCTGGAAATCGTAGCCGTTCTTGCTGCCATGACCGCCGGTTGAAGACTACCAGTAAGATATGGGCGTCACCCTGCTGGGAATATTTCAAACGCTTACGTGATCTTCATTGGGTTTGTCGGTGACGCTCAAAATACTCAATCATGTCTCTCTGTCGTTCTGGTCCGGCATTTCGGACCCTCTTCACTGCATCGGTGCGTCTCCGTTCTTGCAATGCTCCCTTTCAACAGGCCGGCAGTCGGAGGCATTTCTTGAACATCTTTCGAAAACCTAAACCTGCTACACTTGGAACGACCACACTCCTCGCTGAGGACGACCTTTTCCATCCGTTTTCGGAATCTCCGCTTCCTGCAGTCAAAGCCAGAGGAGAAGCCGTCCGCTCTCTCGCTCCTTGTCCGGTTTGTGCCGCCAGCCATGGCGACCACATACCTGCCGCCGCAAGAGAGAAACCTTTGCGAGTCAAGTTCGAGTGTCCTGACTGTGGATGGCCGACTCATTGCAGCAAGGAACACTGGAAAGCAGATGAGGAACATGCCAAGTTTTGCTCGCGTCTGAGGGAGGTTAACGAGGATGAACACGATCTTCGAAGTGGCAGAAAAATGTATGAGTTCGAGCTTCCAGGTAAGCTCCTTCACAGATTTCCACCTTGCAACGCTGAGATGCCCCGCTATGACAAAGGACCTCAAGCGTATGAGGAGGCTGTTTCGTTGGCTAATTGGGATCTATTTTGGTACACGCGCGGTTTCCCCTCGATGGATACGGAACAGTCGAGGAGGCATGCTAGCAAGTTACTTACCCATCCCCTGACAGTGGGATCCGTTCTCCATCAGAACAGTGGATTGACCCCAAATAATCACCGTCTCACACCTGAAGGTAGTCGATCCTTGGCAGGTGAGCTTGTCAAGAGAAACCCGTTGTATATATGTTCAGTGCCACGCCTTCAGCGCTGCGCATGACGCTTCACGTACCTCCTGGTGCTCCCGACACTGAAGAGGCTGGTGTCGCCAAACCCCAGATTAGGGTTTTCATTCTAGGTGCACGTGCAGAGTCTTCGCTTCCTCCTCATGTCTGGGAGCAACTTTGCCTGCTGTTCCCGTCCTGTCACTTCCATCTTTACTTTATCGGGCCACAGGTGTCTCTTCCACGTCCCCGAAACGACTTGCGTTCTAAGACTGATACATCCACTCAATCCTCGGAGGTCGCTTCCCCAACACCAGAGAATCCTGCAAAGCACGAGAAACCGCCGGTATACCTTCCGAATGTCTACGAGCCTCCCACTCCGAAACCAATAGCTCGCTTAAAGCGAACCCGTTCCTCGCTTGAGCTCTATGGAGTCCCTTCATACACTGTTCCTTACTCTCCCCAACTCACAATCACCGGCATGCAAGCCAATTATGCCGAGGTCCACGCGCAGTTCCAAGATACACTTGATCCCTATACCGATGTCTTTTTCCTTTTTTCTCCTGGCTTTGGATTTCCGTCCCCATCGTCTGTTTCAGAGCTCGATGGAAAACCTCTTTTGCAAATTGCT
The DNA here is from genome assembly GCA_038092895.1 of Chalciporus pseudorubinellus. NCBI lineage: Eukaryota > Fungi > Basidiomycota > Agaricomycetes > Boletales > Boletaceae > Chalciporus > Chalciporus pseudorubinellus. Next base: position 3,444 of record JBBPRG010000049.1, on the reverse strand, counting down.
TCTCCCACGGAGTGGGGTCCGGTCGTCCCTGCACTTCTTGCTACTAGGTGTGCTATTTTTGTCACAGGCTTTTCTCCAGCAGATGTTGAGAGAGACATCCGATCACTTGAGCGAGTTCCTGATGTTGCTGGCGAGTTTGAATGGGTTATCATGCCTGGGGAAAACCCATTTGGGAGCGAGAAGTGGGAGGTTGCTGACTTTGATCCACGAGTTATGGTCAAAGCAAATTGGGGTCTGTGGGGAATACGGGGAAAGGGAAGAGAAGTGCGCCCCAGAAGCTAGAGTTATTCTATTATACCTTCGAAAAAATGGTACGATGGATAACCTAAATTAGTATTTCTTGATCTGTTACAAAATGTTGCACAAGAAACTGCAGAGTGGATTTTGCAAACTTTGTGTTTGTCATAATTTGTTATTCTTAAAAACTTGAAATAATTTGTGTTCAAAGTTTACTTTTTACTAAGCTAATTGACTGAAGTTGCTGTTTCTTTGTGTGCCTTGCTTGGAATGGAAGGCAGGTTTCATCTGCTTCTGCAGCTCATTTGAACCCACAGTTACGTTCTTTGGGCTATGCAACTCTCCCACCATGTTCCAAGCAATGATGAATGAGAGCTTTGCTGATATGGATGGTGTTGTTGTCATGTACATCAATGATCTCATGATATTTACCAAGACAGAAGACTCAAAGGAACATGACAAGATCATGCTAGAAGTCCTGCAGTGTCTTGAAGAAAATGATCTGTTTGTGTTGGGTTTAAATTTTTTATTTACACAAATCTAGTTGGTTGTGGGTCTCCTTGTGCATGCTTGAGTGACCACCAGTGCTCACCACCTCCTTTAACAACTATGTCGTCATACCTCGTAGTGGAACTTCAGTTACAGAAGGCCTTATCCCTTCTTCAGACCTGTCCTGTTGTCTCGCTAGATGAGCTTGTAATCTTTCCCTCTCTTTCTGACTAAATTTAATCTGTCCTGTCATCTCGATAGTTGGTCATTCAATTTGCATCAATCTATCAATCATATACTCCCATCATTTTACTCATGTCTGATAATGCTGGCGGATTGTCACAAACCATCTCTACTTGAGAGAATGACCAGTCATCCACACAGTGCTTGGTTGAAGGAGCCTTACAATTTGTTGAGCAATTCTGTCAATCTGAAGTCTCTAAATCAGCAGCCATTTTCGGAATCCAAGAAGCTCTCACTTCTGCAGAGAATGGAGGGGACTCCATTGCAGTTTAACAAGCCTTTCCATCATATCTCGCCATGCTCAATGAGATCGACTCTGAAACCCAAGCAGCTTATTGGCAGGATCAAGTTGGAGAAAAGTGTGGAGCAGAGCATTCGTCCATGGATCAGAAAGCAAATTCACCCCAATCCGAGGATGTTGGGACATCATCTCATAGGAGAGCTCGACACTCTTGCAATTCAGAGTCCTCAGAGGGTGAAGAAGAACTGGTTCATAAGAAGAGAAGACAAGCAATTGATGAGTCCCATTTCCCTTGGGGAGCAAATTCAGTGATCTGACAGGCCTGTCTCTCTCCCAGTCATCAGGACACACTTGACCTTCTTGACAACTGAATGAACGATGTCAACCTTGTCATCAGGAAAATCCAACTTTCCCCTGAATGTCCTGATTCCCCAACTGATCAATGGGGAAACATTGTCAAAGGTCTCACTGTTGACCTCACCAAAGTCCTCAGAGCTCATTACTTGACTGACATTGACACTAAACAAACCCAGGACACTGGTGAGTATGTTCCAACTCTCTCTCCATGCTTCAAAACACTCCAAGGAAATCCAATCTCATGGAAAATGGGTCATCACCTTCAGGAAGACCCTTCAGACCATTGCCTTTGCCCTTTCTCAGCTCCACTCAGAATATCTCAACTACCAATTTCACATCACCTCCCTCTTCTCAGCCATCCACCCTTTCCATCATGACAGAGTCATCCGCCTTGATAAAGCCATCAGACTCAAAGTCGCAAATCAAAAGGAACTATGCCTCAATGATTTTGCTGTAGAATACTCTAGTAAGTAGTCACTGAAGTAGAGCTACAGTAAAAGGTTCATAAAAGGTAAGTATTAGGTAAGCTACCCAAATAGGTAAGCTATGCAAAACTCCAACATTTGCCATCTTCAAGAACCTTAGAATCTTATATTTCTCCCCATTTGGTATGGGTTTGGGTTCTGGGACCTCTGGAAGCTCTTGCTTTGGATGATCTGAACAAAGAGTTTCCAATTTTGGATGCTGTGATCCCTGTCACAACTGGAATCGAGGCACCTGTCACAAGTCAGCATTTGAATGCTCATACAACCATGTCTGCGACTGCCTTGGGTGCAGAGGACCTCATAGGTGATCAGAATGCCCGAAGTCTAAATTTCAACAATCAACTCAGTGAAGGACTGAAGCATCAGCATCATATGCTTTGGAATCCTCATGCTGCTGTTCATAGTCATACAGTTTGCTGGACAGAGTTTGCTGACCCTCTTTCCTCTTCTTCAAATAAAAAGTTTGAAAATCTGGAAGCTCTTCAGACTATTTCAGATCATCCCAAACTTTTTCAAGTTTCTATGCCTATCAATGTCGAATGCTTTGAGTCCTTCCTCGTTTCACATCCTAACCAACCTTTTGTTAAGTCCATTTGCCATAGTTTATGTGAAGGGTTTTGGCCTTTCGCTAACACCCACTACAGTGAATGGCCTACAATGCATGACAACTCTCAGCATTCTATTTGCTCCAAACCCGAAGTCAACTTCCTTAGAGACCAAGTTTATAAGGAAGTTCTTGCTGGTTGTTACTCTCTGGCTTTCAGATCCAAGTTACTTCCAGCTATGTACAGCATGCCTATATATACTGTCCCCAAACCAGGCATTGGGAAATTTCATCTTGTCACAGACCACAGTGCAGGAGAATTTGCCTTCAATAACATGATATCGAGAGATGACATAGTGGGAGTCACTCTCAATAATGTCCAGGACTTGAAAAATGCCCTTTGACTTCTTTGTCAGCTTGAACCAACCTCTGAACTTGTGCTTTGAAAAGCTGATGTCTCAGAAGTATATCGACAAATGCCAATGCACCCTTTGTGGCAAATCAAGCAGATTGTCACACTTGACTCTGCATGCTATGTCAATCATCAGAACATTTTCAGTGAAAGGGCTTCTTAGTGAATCTTTCATGCCTTGATGTCTCTCATTATCTGGATAGCCGTGATGAAAATTCTTGTCCACCTCCCCTACATCTATGTTGACAACTCATTTTCAGCACAGAAGAAAGGGAAGGAACTTTTTTACAGTCACTATCAGAAATCCATGCTATCGAACCTTGTGCAACTTCTTCAGCTTTGGGATCACCTAGGGATACCTTATGAGGAGAAGAAACAAATCTTCAGGGCTGAGCTTCCTATCATAGGTTTTGACATTGATCCAAATTTTATGTGT
>JBBPRG010000048.1:0-29196 GCA_038092895.1 Chalciporus pseudorubinellus | reverse complement strand
TTGTACGATGATCGCTCTGTGGAAGTCTGCCGACCGGAGTTCAAACAACTCTTGTCCATCGAGGGCAGTAATTTTGCCGAATTCAGGTATCAGACATATGACCCCGAAGACGAAGGGTATGCTGGCATTAAATCATCGGTTTATTTGGCCGCGGGCTCACTCAAAGTACACTTCCTCGAGCAACCGCTCCACGACATCTACCTTTTTGTGACGAAGCTCGCAAAGCTGAAGATTCTGTACGATACAGCTCGTGATGCAGCTGTGCAGAAAGCCTCCGAAATCGAGCGCATGCAATTCGAGATATCCGTGAAGACTCCCATCGTTATTTTCCCCTCTGACCCTACCCTCCGCCCAGATATATTGACAATGCGCCTTGGAGAGGTGTTCGCACGCAATTCGTACGAGGGAAATTCTAGCATAACCTCGGCTAGCCTTAAGGGCCTCCAGCTTGCGTCAGACCTATACTACGATGGCGAGCTGTCACGGCTAAAGATTGTCGACGACATCAATATCGTCGCAGACATTGTTCAAACTACGACCATTGATCACTCTCAAGATGATATTCCTCCGGATACTCAAGTGAGTTTCGAATGTCTGTGGTTGGATGCTTTATTAATACGTAGTGCCAGGTGGCCATCAAGATTTCCGATATAAAGCTATACCTTACGCAAATTCAATACGGACTTCTGATTGGACTGGCTTCATCAATACCACGAGTCCTTGCCGGCGCTCCCGAAGGCAGCGCCCAGGCTACCTCCATTGTAACATCCAGCTCAAGTCTAGGACACAATGGATCAATCCCTTTCGAAGCACAAAGCTCACGTGTCAATCTCGAGCCCGAAATCCGTTTATCCTCGACTCTTCATGGTACTCAGCCATGGACCACCATTGACTTAGTGGCATCTGTGACATCCATCAAGCTTCATTTGTACGACAAAGAGGCGACCGTCGAGGCAACTCTTCGAGATCATGGAATTGCACGCTTTGGTCTCAATGATGTCAGCCTCCGTTACAAGTCCATATCGGATGGAGCTGCCGAGGCCCAGCTGATCTTGCGATCATTCACCATGAGCAACACCAGACCAGGTCTATCTAAATTCAGGGAAATCGTCCCTGCTGCTGAGCACGACCGAAATCAATTCATGATCTTGTATACTTCTTCTGGACTCTCCTCCTTGGCTGTCGTAACGATCGACTCACCCCACATCATCTTTGCGGTAGAGCCTGTATTCGCACTTCTGTCATTTTTCACCAGTGGCCCTGTGGGTACGAAGGCCTCCGACGGAAACGGCAGAGCGGAAGGTCAAAGGGAAGAGTCGCCGCGGTCTGCCACCGACTTACGGATCGAGCTTCACGATGTTTCAGTCAGCATGCTCGAGAACGATGCCGATGCCTATTCCCAAGCCATCAGACTGCGTATCAATCAAATCTTATTGTCTCAACAGGTGAGCACCACCGGAATTAACCTACAGGCAAGATACTGACTAAGCGCAGGGAATTGTGGCATTGACTGTCAATCGGCTTGGGATGTCATTAATCCGGATGGGAGCCGATTCTGACACCGTACGCTTTTTGGATGATGTCGACCTAACGTTTTCCCTGGACAGTCGGTCCTCAGAACGAGAACAACTTATTTCCATGCATGGCTCTTCTACGGAAATTGTCTTCCGTGCATCCTACCGTGATATAATGCTCATCACCACGATCGCCACGAAAGCAATTGATCTATATGCGAAGTCTCAGGGGAACATCTCATCAGATGTCAAACAATCTTCGGACACACAGACTCAAACTCTCCGGTCTATGACTTCATCATCTGTCGCAGTCATGCAACGTGAGCTGGGGAAAGCACGGATTATCATGTCGAAGGAGGAGGTATGGAGTTCGTTAAGCATATGTTGGCGAGTACTTAACTCTGTTTCCACAGATGAAGGGAAACATCGACGGGTTCAGACTGATTCTAATTGGGGATATGCATGAGCAGCCTTTGCTTCAGTTGAACGTGAAGCCATTCCTCCTGATGGCTAAAGACTGGTCGTCAGGGGTAAGGTTTTGTCGTAACAGGATCAGACATTGGTTGACATTGGCAATGCAGTTGCAGGTATCCGCCGTGCTGGAAACAGAGATCAACTATTGGAATCTTACAAATTCGCACTGGGAACCTCGTACGATCCCCATTTCCTCCATCTTAATCATATGATTGACCTCTGACTAGTGATCGACCCCTGGAAGTTCACGCTTTCGGTACTTTTCCGAAGTGACGGGTTGTATTTTGCGCTAACTGCATTCACTCTAGCTAAGCAAGGAGCAACGTACATGTCCTCTCAAGGTCTCTATGGCTGCCCGTGAGCGCCTGGACCTCAATCTCAGTACTACATTTGCTGAGCTTGCGGTAACCTTCGTAAATATGTGGGGGAAGGAACGGGAGAGTGTCCTGCAGAAAGCCCGCGGAAGCTATGCTCCTTATCGGATCCGGAATCGCACAGGTTCTCCCCTTTTCGTGTGGTCGGACAACGACGCCACCAGCGGGATACAAGAGAGCAGCGCGGTCAAACTTAACCACGATCAAGTGATAGATTGGCGTTTTGATGATTGGAAGAAAACGCGGGAGGTAGGTCCAAACGAAAATTCTCGGATACGCACTAACCGCTCTTCAGCATGGCTCAGTATCCCAACACAATATTGGCGTCCAAATTGTTGGGAAGCCCTGGGAAGCCCTTCGAGGTATCCCCGTCGATAGGGAGGGCGAGTTCACCTTCTCGTTGCGCCCTCGGAACGAAGAGTACACTGATCGGTTACTGTGTGCCGTGTCTGTGGAAGACAACGTCAAAGTTGTGACACTACGCTCGACTTATCTGGTCGAGAACCAGACGTTCTACCCTTTGGAACTCATGTTGGTGGATCACACAGGGCATCCTGTGTATTCATTAGAGAAGATTGGTCAGTCACTGTACCGTGTCTTGCGATCACCGTACTCACAGGAATAAAGCTCCTGGCCAAGATTATGCGCTACCCATTGAAGCCGTCACGCAGAACAGGGTCAGACTCCAACCAGATCGTAAGAATAACTTGTCGGAAGAGGCTGCATAACTCATCCCATCCTATGACAGAGGGTTTTGGCTATCGTTGGTGCTCGTCCCTGCGATTTGAGGATCTCGTCACAAAGAAATCTCTTTCCATCAGCTGTCCGCACAACGACCAACGAGAGGCACCCTTCCGCTTCCAAGCATGGGTACAAGCCGACTCGAACGACAATGCTGCGCGGTGAGTCTTGTGTCGCTCTCCTTAACTGTTTCTGACGACTGTCTCAGGAAATCTCCTAAGATTAGACTCAAGCTCCGTGCTCCGATTGAGTTGGAGAATTTGTTGCCCTACAATCTCCAATATCGCATCTACGACAAAGATGCCAACCAAAATTGGAAGAGCTACCTCCGACAGGGTGGCGTTATGCCAGTTCATTCGGTAGAATTGGACCATCTTGTCTTACTCAATGTAGAGGTGCAAGATACGGGTGAGGGCATTGTGTTCGTGATTTAGTAATGCTAAAAGTTGTTGCAGTCTTCGGACCCAGTGACTTCGCCATCATCAATACAGACCGTCAATCTGACTTTGATATTGAATCAAGGCTGGCCCTTCGTGATCAAAGCAACCGCAAACTCCACCTGAGTCTTAACTATGTGTATGTGACTCCAGCGTCGGTCTAATGTAGTAATCTGACTTGCAGCTAGCCGATATCCCGAGTCTGGCGGAGCTTTCAAAGTCCAGATCTATTGCCCCTACCTTGTCGTGAACAAATCGAGATTGCCCTTCTGTGTAAGGACAGCCCGATCCAATCGTGCCACATCACCCTTGGACGTTGCCGGTGAAACCCGGCCAGGTAAGTACATGTTTTGGTTGCCGGGTGTTACTCACGCTCACGTTTTCTAAGATGTTCTTGCAACCCCCGTACCATTCTGTGGGTCTTCTAGCTTTGCTATGTTCGATTCTCTCACACTCTAGACAGTGCTTTCTCATCCTCAAGAAAACGCCCATGCATTTGTGTTCAAAGTTGGGGAATCGGGTTGGTCAAATGTATGGTGTCTTTCTTGTACACCTAGTATCGCCCGAATGCTGATGGTCTCACAATGCTCTTAGGTATTCAGCCTTGAGGCCCCAGCCGCTGACGCTGGGATGGTGATACCGTCCACAAAGCAAAAGGATGAAGAGTATCATTTCGGTCTCTCGTGGACAGAAGGGCTGGGCAAGTATAAACTCACCAAAGTGATCACGATCGCGCCTCGCTTTATATTGAAGAACGACCTTCCTTGTGCTCTCCAATTCCGTGAATACAAGGGACTACTTCGTGGTCGAGCTGTACTCGATCCCGGTGCACGTACCCCCTTGCAGATCATGCGCGCAGGCGAGAATAGGCTTCTCACCATCGCATACACTGGACTTAATGCACGATGGTGTGTGGTTTGTTTGGGACAGGGAACTTTTTTCAAATATAACTATCACTGGCAGGTCTTCCCCGATCAACATACAAGACATCGGTAGTGTCCACCTTCGTGTGCCGAGCGCATCGGACGAAAACCAGACGGACATTATCACAGCCGACATCAAAATCGATGGGTCAACTATCTTCGTGACTTTCGTGCAAGCAGATGGATGGCCTTTTGAAATAGAAAACGAGAGTGATCACACCGCTTTCATTTGCCAATGGGTAACTTCATCTTCATATTTCTTGTGCTAGGTTGTAACTGTTTTCAGGATTCCGACCGAAACGAAATAGAAGCAGTGAAGTCTAGCGTCCCACGATACAAGCTCGCACCACATTCAGTCACACAGTACGCTTGGGATCAGCCTGCCGCAAGAGAGAAAAAGCTCATGTTAATGGTCAACGACGCACGACGTGTAGTTGACATCATGGAAATCGGTGTCCTTGTTCCATTCAAATTCCAGGTTAGTCTCAATTAGTATATGATGTCCTCAGTGCTAATCGCAGTTCAGGATCGGCAACGCGTATACGCCGTTTCGTTGGATGTGCGGGCGGACCACCAAAAACAAGTGCTGCGAATTACACGTTACGTTGCAGAGCGCAGTCTTTACAAGCCCAAGAATCGGACGGCGAGCTCGTTATCCCGATCTGATACACTCGGAAGCATCGAGACCTTCGAAGCCATATCGGAGGAGGCTATACCTACCCTGAAGATCGAGATCGATCTTGCAGGGATAGGAGTATCGCTGATAAACCGCAGAATGGTTGAGGTCGTCTATGCCTCGATGGAATCCTTACGTTTTGAGTACAACAATACCCTCGTTTCGCAAGCGGTCACTATATCTTGCGGATCTTTACAAATCGATAACCAACTCCATGACGCCCTATATCCTGTTCTCCTGCAACCGAGTCCTCTTTCCAGGGAAGTTAGCGGACTGACAGCTGTCCCTCCAACAATTCAAGCTTCTGTTGTCTGGCTGAAGGATCAAGGTACGGAAGATCTGTAAAGATAGTTGATTGTTCTGAAGGTTTCTGCAGAACACGGCGTCCTCTTTGTCAAGTATTGCTCGATCCTGCTCCAGGCGTTGACCATTGAGGCGGATGAGGATTTCCTATTTGCAATATATGATCTCACCCAAGTGAAAGGCGCCTCGTGGGAGAACGTCGAAGAGTAAGTTCCTAGTGTGCAATTCCAGGATCAAGTCTCATTTGCTCCTAAGCACCCTGATACAGCATCCGGAGGATATTCCTGATCCACAACCCACTGCACCCGGACGAGATGTGTACTTTGAGGTACTCCAGTTGCACCCCATTCAGCTCACGCTGTCGTTCATGCGGACTGAAAGGGTGAGCAGTGAAGAGAAGTGAGTTGCAAAGAACGCCTGCATTGTTCTATATTCATGTCCTTCATGCAGGTTCAGCCGTCGGAACCCCTTGTCGGTGGTCGTCAATGCGCTCACCATGACACTGGGAAACGTGAATGATGCTCCTCTCGAGCTAAACGCTCTCGCTATCACAGATATGCGGCTCACCATCCCTGATCTGCAAAACCGTATCACATATCACTACCGTCAGGATGTGCTGCGCCAGGTGTATCGCATTCTTGGTTCCGCTGATTTTATAGGAAACCCCGTGGGTCTCTTCACGAATGTGAGCTCGGGTGTAGCAGACATCTTTTACGCTCCATATCATGGTGTCGTCATGCACGGAAACAAGGAGTTGGGTATCGGAATTGCGAAGGTGATGATTGGCCACCAGCTTAGCAACGCAAGCAAACATACTAACACCGCAACAGGGTGCCGCGAGTTTTGTCAAGAAGACAGTATTCGGTCTCTCAGACAGTGTTACCAAGTTCACAAGCAGTGTGGGCAAAGGTACGTCGACTTCACCTGCGTGGATTGCATTTCCGACTCGGTAGTTGTAGGGTTATCGGCTGCGACGTTCGATGCCGAGTATCAAGCACAACGCAAAATATCGCAACGACGTAATCGACCTCGTCACGCCATGTACGTAATAACCCCCTGTGCCTTCTCGTTCTGACTTGCTGCCTGTTAGCTACGGCGTAGCTGCCGGTGGCGAAGCCCTTGCCAGTAGCGTCGTCAGTGCGATGGAGGGGATTGTGGTGCGCGGACTGAATCCACTAAATGTTAATGGATGCTCATATTATCCCAGACCAAGCCTATTCAAGGAGCAGAGACAGAAGGTGCAATTGGATTCTTCAAAGGCATAGGCAAAGGCTTGGTTGGGTAGGTCCACTTTTAACGCGCCTTGATCCGTCTGACGGATGACGGTAATAGTGCTTTGACCAAACCCGCTGTGGGAGTGTTCGATCTTGCATCGAATGTCTCTGAAGGTAGTTCAATTCGATGGCTGGTATCTACTTTGCTGATGTTGGTCAGGAATACGAAACACCACGACTGTTTTTGATAAGCCGGAGAGAGATCGCATCAGGCCGGTGGGTGACACTGGAACAATGATGATAACAAGAGTCTTAATCCTTCATTTCAGCCGAGACATGTCACTCCAGATGGCGTATTGGTGGTATGTCCATTGTGCCCTCGCGTTGCATTTATCTCATGTAGCATTCGTTACTGCAGCCTTTCTCTAGTCGTGAGGCACTCGGCCAATATTGGATGAGAGATCTGGAACAAGGAGCCTACAGGAACGAATGCTATGTTGCTCACATCGGTAAGCGGTGATATTGTCCTTAGCCCTGGTCGTTGAATGCCTGGACAGATATTCCAGGTGGTGACCACGTCGTCTTATTGACCTCCTCGAGGGTGTTGTCATTTTGGTCCAAGAGGTTGCGCCTTGAGTGGGACATGCCTTTGACCTTGGTACAGGGGATCACCATCGAGGACAACGGTATTCGGTTCTCCCACAAATCAGGCAAGGAACATGACAAGTTCGTGTTGATACCCGACCAGAACGCTCAAGCATGGTTCTTCGGGCAAATCGCATCCGTAGCGAAAGCATTCAATAATCGGCGTAGAATGGACAATTAATAACTACTGTGAATCAAGCAATGGATAGAATGGACCAAATAGCTAGTGGCTGTAATGTGGTGTAATCCTTGTATCCCAGGGTAAATTGTAACATATGCATCGAAGCTGAACAATGAGATATCTGGACAAATACGAGTGCTCATAAGTGTAGAGAAATGAGTGTGTGGAGTAATGGCTGGACGGTAACCGCATCCCGATGATAATGATATGATATCCGAGGGTATATTCTCGACGAAAAGCTGATTAGACGGCCGATCCTTGACGAGGACGTGTCACAAAGCCACGTGCGCCTGGCACAGTGGTAACGTCGGACAGAGTGGGGCTTGTCTGCGAGTGGGGTACTGCCGTTGCTGTACTCGAGATCCGTGCCCTCATAGGCATCTTAGTGTATTCTGTCACATGTGTCTTCTGCACGCCATAGTCTTGATCTGTGGATGCTCCAGAGTCATCGGAGTCGGGGTGGATTGCCTTCTTGCTTTCGAAGCTACCGTAGCTATCCCGTGGGCTCGTGGAGTAAGCACTCTGGAACTCCGTGTCAGAGTCATCGGTGGTGGCAGTCATAGCTGGTGTCAGAGCAGGGGTAGTCGGCGCAGTAGTCGGTGCCTCCGGTGAGAGTGCAGACAAGGATGCTCCGGACGCGACTTTCCGCAAAGTCTTCCCAACCACGATCTGAGGTTTCTCGGTAGTAGGCGTCATTATATCGGGGCTCTCGGTCCCGGCTTCAAACTGCCCTGGGATCTTGGCCTGGGGGGTGGTTGAACGGTGGGGGGTGGCCGAATGACGCGGCGTCGCTGAAGAGGCAACAGTATCGAGGGAGCGGCGAGTGATAGTGCCTGTACCAGTCTGATTCGTAGATGCAGTGTCACTACGCTCCCTACGGTTGGCCTTGACAGGAGGGTTATTAATGAGTTTGGTACCCCGAGGTGGGCGTGGGCGAACGGGCACAGCAGCGTCCGAACTCTCCTCTGCACGTTCGTCGGTGGCATAATCGGAACCAGTACTTTGGTGTCCAGCAGACCCTGCAGACCTCTTTTTCCAGTCTTGTATACGCTCCGATGCCAAAGCAGTTTCCAACTACCAGACACGTCGAATCAGCCAGCGATAAAGAACGGATGCATGCGACTAACCTTCTGCTGAATCTGCAAGACCTTCTGTGCGATCTTATCACTGCGTTCGCTGATACCTTCGTCAACAGCCATCATGCCATCCTGCACAACCTCAGACTGCGTCGCTGAAAATCTCTTCTTCTTTGTCGGTGATACGGATGTCTCCTCCACCTCTGCAATGGTATCGGTCTCCCGTTCAGGCTTGTTGGCGACCAGTGTGTCGTCCATGTCGCGCTCGTAAGCCTCTGCAAGGGTCGATTCTGTGCCAAAGCTGCGCAAACGTGATCCGCTGCTCTCCTGTGTAAAACTTTTCACGGCATCACTAGTTCGCCTCGAACGAGTTCCACTGGCAGACGCAGACCTCGCGGATACAGACCTCGCGGATACAGACATGCGTGAACCTGGACGAGACGAGAGCTCTCCACCGTAGTCGGATTCGTCGACATCGACAGCCATGGATGCAAGGGCACGCTCGATCTGCGCCTCTACTTCGGCGACCATCTCTGCACGCTCTTGTTCCATGCGGTCCATCATCTCGCGCATCCGTTCCAGCTCAACGAGCGCTTCTTTGTGTGCATGCTCAGTATCGACGAGACCTTACAACGCGTTCAGTTAGCGGTGTGAACAAAGCGACAACACCAATTCACTCACGGTTTTGTAATTTCGCTTTCTCCGCCGCTGTCAAAGTGACAAGTCCACTCAATCGCTTCGTCTCCCTCTGCTCTTTGCCAATCTTGTTCCTCAACTGATCGGCCTCTACGCTCAATTTTTCGGCGTACTGTTCGAACGTCACGAACTTATCCCTCCACAGGTCAGCCTCAGTCATGAGGAAGTTGAGACGACGAGAGAGACGACCAATCTTCGTCTCAAGGTCATCTCGCGCATCCACGAAAGCAGTAGCGCGTTTACGGATGGAAAGTTGAATGTGCTGTTCAGCGACGGTGAGTTGTGGAAGACGACGCGCAGTACCGAAAGAGGAGAGACGTTTCAGCAGGGAAGGTTTCCTGAACTATGTGAGGAGCGTTAGCATAAGAGTGCTGATACCTCGTTTGTATCCATCTACCTTATCCTCGAGCACGACATCAAAGGCTTGAATAATGCGCGTGGAATGCCACCATTCCGGAGGCTTGATGGTATCGGCCACGGCAGCCATCTCACCACCTCTCTTAGCCTGAACCTTGCATACCGGGCGGAACCGACCTGCGGGAAAGGCTTCCTTGAATTCGCTGTTAGAGTAACAAGCTTAGACGCCACGAAGAAGAATCAGAAACGCAGACGCACGATGGAACACAGTGATCTGGGTGATAATGCGGCTCAAAAGCAATAAGCAACCGTTGTCTGTACTTCTCCCTCTGCTGCTTGGTCGAGACAATGCCAGGAGGTGGCGAAGGGCAACTCAAATAGTTGATATCCCTATTTCCGCATTATAGCTGATGAAGATAATTCGCAATAGACAAAAGACAATACGTACAAATCGACCACACAAACTTCTGGAGCTGGGCGAACGCTGTATCTTGCCTCAGTCGCCAAACCCAATATCCAAGGGCCAGGATCATCGATGTAGATCTTCGCATCTCTCGCATGGACAGCAGGAAGAGCAATACCGTTCCATCCACGCAGTTCAACGAGGTATTTGATGGTAGATACCGCAATCTGACCAAGGAAATAGTCAGTACATGAACCGGAGAAAAGTTGACCACCTACGCCGAGCATCGCAGGGTACCGAGAGTAGAAGAGAACACGACCTGTAGGTGCCAATGCGATCTTAGAGTAGATGGGTGAGATTAAACGAAGACAATACCGAACAAAGCAACGTACCTCGCAGGCGGTCAAGACATTATCGATATTCAGACATTTGAACAAGGGCCACATCGTAAAGTTGATGTCAACCAGACCCCTGCCGAAATCAAGACCTCCTGGGAACCTTGCAATGACCTCAAGACTGGTGTCATCGCTGGTACCACTGACAGAAGCGCTCGTCGAGCGGCCTGTCGCGGGAGCGAGGGATGCATCAAGCTTGATGAGTTCACCTGCGCGTGGGGCCGGATGCGCAAGGATTTTTGAGATCTGAAGGGTGTGCGACTGAACGTCCTTGGAAAAGCGTGCCCATGAGAGTGTGAGGTAGTCCCTCATGAGGTCATAGATGGGGTGACGAGACACGAGCGCTGTATAACTCTGAATTAGCTACGCTTCAACACGGCGAAGTGGAACACTCACACAATGCATAGGGAAGCCAGAACACCGTGTCACCAGGGAGGAAAAGAGTGCTCTCACCGGGCCCGTGGCCACCTACAGTACTTGCGACATCGAAATCGCTCTCACTTATAGCACCGGCATCCGTTTCTGCACCTTCTCCATCGGTCTCGCCGTCCGTTCCGGTCCATGGACCGCGTCCACCGCGTTTTCCAACACGGCGGCCGGGCTCCCCAGGGGAGTTGCCCGCACCAACTGATCCCCTGAGGACTTTGAGACGAGAAGCGACCAAGGACTGCGCACTTTCCTTCCTAGCCCGACCAACCTCGAGTGTCCTTCGGATGGCACCACTTCTTTCAGCATCTGCATGACTCCAAACAGTCAAGCATACACCGTGATAGGTGATAGTGCCGCTTCCTCCCACACCATTAGGTGCTGGTTTTTCATACATAGGAGAGGATGGGGAAACAGGAGGCGGAGCAAGAACGGAAGGAGGGCCAAGGTATGCAGAGGAAGGTCGAGCATTGGCAAAAGGATCGTCGGTGTATGGGTACGCAAATGTTGGCGCGGCCGAAGAACGATCAGCTGTGAGAACTGAACCTCTGAGTAGACCCACGTCAGAGTGAGCCGGCGCGAGGGGGGTGGATGGAGCGGGGAGAGTGAAGGTGAAGGTGTGAATAGTACTAGCGGGTTGAAGGGTGGAAGCGATGATTTCGACCTCGCGGGCAAAGGAAAGCTAAGAGGGTTGGTAAGTTTGAGGGATGCAAAGGAGAGAGATGTGAACCTTGAGAGCCTTGGACAACATCTTGCCGACTTCGGCCTTTGATAGAGCACCTGCACCCTTTAAAATTTCTGGCTCACCCTTGCCGTTCTTCTTTTTCTTCTTACCTCCGCCTGCACCTGGGGAGACGGTGCTGCCGAGCACTTCAGGTCTCCACCAGCGAGCGACGGCGCCCTCAGAGTGATGGAGACCGAGAACGGAGTCAGGATCTGCGAGGGTCCATGTGTGAGGGTTCTTGGGGAGACCAGAGACAAGGTAGAGAGAAGTGAGGGGGAGGGTGGGGGTGTGCTGAGTGGGGGTGTTTGGCACGGAGCGGGTGGAAACGATTGATGTCCTGTTGGAGGCAGGGATGGGTTCCATGGACTTTCTGTGTGTGATACCAAGGATGCGGGAAGCCTTGTCAACCTGGCGATGGGTTCTGGGGGACTCAGCCTTGTCTGCAGAAAGCCTCGTTGAGTCTGGAGGAGGAGCTGAGACCGTGATGTAGTCGAGCTCGTCAGCGAGACCGGGGTCGTCGGTGTCGTTGTTGGAGGAAGATATTGTGTTTTGGTTTGCCGAGCTTTGTATGTTTGGTGGGTGGTTCAAAATGTTTGGAGAGCTACTGGCTGCAGACTTTATAGAGGATTTTCGGGAGAAAGACTGATCTGAGACCCTGTTTCTGAGCATTTTATCGCTAATTGAGAGGACAGAAGGAGAGGCTGCCACGGCGGGTGGTTGGACGCTCGGTCTCCGTGGTTGTTGGGGAAAATTCATCCTACAACGACGTTGCCGTATGCCATACAAAATGAAGGAAACAAAAAATGAAAAAGAGCGACGAACAGAGCGAAGAGAAGAAACGTCAAGAACGCGGACAAGCCTTGGAAAAATTTAGTCCCTGGCGACGTGTCTCGCCTAATAACTAATATCTTGCAGGGACGCTGATTGAGGGTGGGTAATGACACACCCCTGCCCTCCCCTGGCTCCCAGCGCTGGTAGTACGCTGTGCTTGACGTGCTCCTCGACGTGCTCGTCCAGAATTGCAGCAGAAGTCGCGTCGTCCAAACGCGATCGAAGGAAGATCTGATCGACCATATTCCACACGGTTATATCACGGATGCATTCCCATCAATGGCAAAGCTCTTTTTGTTCTGTCCTCGTCGCCCTCATGCTCGATAGGATTACTTGGGATAAAACCATTCCTTGACGTCCCAACCCTGCCAAAGGCGTGCTAGGGCTGACATTCCCCAGTGAACCTTTGCAGCAAAAAAACTTAGTTGATTTATTTCATGAGATATTGTTAACACAAACTTCTCGCTGTCCTCCATCCCAACTTGATCACAACTGGTTGATCCTCCGCTCGCGATGAATAACGGAGATAACTTGTCTCCCGATCCAAGTCTTGCCAGGCTCAACCTTTGCAAATCCTCTCACATATCCTGGCTCGACACAAACATATTTCTCCCTAACACTCTGTGAATTCTAGGATGAGCTGAATATCGCGTGACGTACCATCCGCCATCCTCCATGTCTGCGATCTTGCTACCTGCGACTCGCTGTGGGTTCCAGACCACAACGTCCTTCAGCCCCTCAACCTTGATATCAACACCTCCACCAGGCCAGGTGACTTCATATTTCTGCGATGCGTCCTCATAGACCGAGTCAGTGAACTTCCGGACATCAACACCTTCTCTCGTCTCAATTTTCGCCTTGCTTCGATCTTCCTCTGTGGACTCTGTCTTGTCGTAATACTTGACGTTTTGCAATGGAAAGACGAGTACGTCACTTGCGGGGGCGCAGATGTAATTATGAAACAGTGCCTGAAACTCAAGGTTGTCGGGTGGATATGCGCTTGAGGTTGAGGCATTGGTCACATGGAGATCGGTGCTCAACTGGTGCTCTGCCAGAGTCACCACATACGCAAGATGGAATGGTCGATCATAGGTGGCCGTGATGCTCGGTGTTGGGGCCAATACTATTGCGCTGGTCTAGTAGGAAGAGAGATGGCTGATGCGGCAACTCACTTAGCCGAACGGATACACCTGCTGCACTGTCCGTGACGATGCTGTCGAAGGTCCAGAGCTGGCTTCTCGCAAAACCGTGTTGGCCGAGGCGAGCATGTTCTGGATGAGTCGGGGCACCGAAGCATGGGAAGACTACGGGAATCCCTCCTCTGACTGGCTTGGAGCCATCGAGAGCTGCCTTTGAGGATACGAACAGCCTCTCGGTTGGGACTCGGTCGGAAAGGGATCCCGACTTCCATGATATGACAGTAGCCCCATAAAGGAGCAGCTCAGCAGAGGGGCCCTGGATAGATACACGATGAGTCACGGATCGTGAAGATCAGATAGCTGAGCGTTGCCTTGGGATGGGTCAGGATAACGCGGCCCTCGGCCTGTTGAACAGGCATATCAGATGTTTGTCGTTGGAGCGAGTGGTAGAGTGGTGGCGTGAAACGACCAATGTCATGACTCTTTTTAGAGACAGTCAACGTCTACATTGTAGTACACATCTCAGTTTCTAGTGGGTCGTAGTACTCCATCGACTTAGTGTACTGCTCGTGTACATGGTGTAGGTCGTGAGTTTGAACGGAATTTGGGTTTGTTACAGTGTGGCGTCCTGCAAAGCCAACCCAAAGAAGTACATCGGCGACCATCACCTTGAGATCTCTTTGTCACGAACACTGGCTTCTGTCCTAGAGAACTTGCCTTAGATTTGACTTTCAACAAGAACTACACAACCATCTTCCATCCACCGTCCTTTTCGTGAGTTCGTTGCGAGGCGCGTTTCTCAACATCACCCTCACAACAGCACCCTGCCAGCACCACGATGGACTCAGGTTTCAATTTAGAAGATGTCAGGTCTACTTGGCAACCGACAGTGTCAATGTACTCATCCATTTCCATCTCTTTCCCCATCAGATTGCCCCGATTGCCGTCTTAATGGACGAGCTACGGTCAGAGGATGTCCAGCTGCGACTCAATGCCATCCACAGCATACCCACAATAGCCCTTGCGCTAGGGCCCGATCGCGCCAGGGATGAACTCGTCCCGTTCCTCCAAGACTCCGTTGATGACGAGGACGAAGTATTGTTGGCCCTAGCAGAGGAGCTGGGCCGAAATTTCGAGGAATACATCGGTGGGCCTCTGTATGCTCACGTTTTGTTGGGTCCTTTAGAGAATTTGTCCGCCGTGGAGGAGACTTTGGTCAGAGACAGGGTATTGCCGCGTTTTCAACCGCATCTATTCCAGCCACTGATCGTGTTCTCGCCAGGCTGCCGAGTCTATCTCGAAAATAGCTGGTGTATTGTCAACAGCGCAGATAGAAGAGTACTACATCCCCCTCCTAAAACGTCTGTCGCAAGGAGAATGGTTCACTTCTCGTACTTCCTCTGCCGCTCTCTATTCTCCAGTCTACCCCAAAGTGTCGCCTGCAATCCAAGACGAGTTACGAAAAGGGTTCGCTGCCCTTGGTGCCGACGACACACCTATGGTCCGACGCGCTGCGGCTAAGTGGCTTGGCGTGCGTTTTTACTCTTTGGAGGCATAGCAGTCGCTGAATCCGAGCTTCCACAGTCATTTGTGAAGAACCTCGCCAAACATCACGTCCTCTCGGATGGCCTGCCAGTTTACCGCAGACTTCAGTCAGACGACCAGGATTCTGTCCGCCTATTGACAATAGAAGACCTGATCGTCATTGCTCAACGGCTCACGCCACCAGAGGTGAAGGAGCAAGTCTTGAAACAAATGAGACATAGCGTTTCCGACAAGAGCTGGAGAGTACGTTACATGGCCGCCACGCACTTTAACCAGGTATGTTGTGACCAGATTATTGGATTGATAATCATTGACGACCATCTCAGCTCGCGGAAGCAGTGGGCACAGAGTTGGTCAGAGAGGAGCTGATTGGGCAGTATGTGCAGCTCTTGAAGGATAACGAGGCGGAAGTGCGGACTGCTTCTGCTGGGCAAATTCCGGGTAAAGATTCAATGACGCATATTCTGATACTTTGTGTTCATCCGTCCTACTCACAGGTTTCTCTAAACTCCTTGAGAGAGATGTTATCTTGGCACGTATCGTACCCTGCGTGCGCGACCTGTCGCACGACACCTCACAACACGTCAGAGCCGCTTTGGCGACCCAGATCAGCGGACTGGCTCCGCTCCTGGGTCGTGAGGCAACGGTCGAACATTTGCTTCCACTATTCCTCCATCTGTTAAAAGATGAGTTCCCTGAGGTTCGATTGAACGTGATCAGTAAACTTGAGACTGTCAATCGTGGTATGAGAGTTACTCTTTGCGATGTGCATGTCACTCCTGACTGTCATTTTTCCAGTTATTGATATCGAACTTCTGTCGGACAGTCTTCTGCCCGCCATCATTGAACTAGCAGAGGACAAATCATGGCGCGTCCGACAGGCGATCATCGAGTACATTCCTCTCCTCGCCACCCAGCTAGGAAAGCCATTTTTCGACGAGCAACTCGGGAACCTATGCATGTCCTGGTTG
This sequence comes from Chalciporus pseudorubinellus, assembly GCA_038092895.1. Classification (NCBI taxonomy): domain Eukaryota; kingdom Fungi; phylum Basidiomycota; class Agaricomycetes; order Boletales; family Boletaceae; genus Chalciporus; species Chalciporus pseudorubinellus. The sequence continues at coordinate 13,151 of JBBPRG010000048.1, read as the reverse complement.
GGGGATACTGTCTTCAGCATACGCGAAGCTGCTACCATTAACCTCAAGAAGCTAACTGAAGTGTTCGGTGTTGAGTGGGCGAAAGTTGCCATCGTTCCAAAGGTCATGGGCATGGGTCAGCACCCGAACTATCTGTACCGTATGACTACGGTGCAAGCCATCACGGTGGGTTCCCCCGTCACTAAAAGCTCGCTGCCCCACTTAAATAATTTTGCAGACTATTTCACCTTCCTTGACTTTGCCTATCGTCCAAACAGAGATCATAACCCCACTACTGCAGCTCGCTGTTGACCCTATCCCCAACATACGATTCAATGTTGCAAAGGCCTTGGAGGTCTTAGCAAGTTCATTTGGCGGCACCCCCGAAGGCAAAGAATTTGTGAACCAAAAAATTCTCCCAGCACTGGAGCAACAGAAGAACGACGGAGATGCTGACGTTCGGTTCTTCTCCACGCGCGCGTTGCAAAAGGCTTTATCAGCGCTCGAGAAGTCAGGTAAGCAAAGATCCCACCCTTAATTGGTTCATTCATCGACATCCACATTCTAGGATGATTCACGAGGTGGATATTGTTTGGTGAAATGAGCGTAATACCCAACCATTCGTCCTACTTGTTCAATGGACATTCGGGCAAAGAGTAAATACTAGTGTACTTGCAATTTCATGAAATTTCAATGGTCCGTGATCTCAGTTTCGCCAGCTGTCGAGCGGAGTTCTGCTAGTCGTCGGTGACAATGGTCTCTAACGTGACGCATAACCAGGCTCCTTTGTTAAGATTAAAATAGAGAACAACGGAACAAAAGGTAAAACGCCCACACTCGCACAATCCAGATCGCCCCCACGGAACACAACAAAATGCTCGAGGATGTTAATACAAAGGTATCCCTCAACGATTCCCCTCTTTTCAGACGTCTGCCTCCACCTATAATCAAACTTCCTAGTCCCTCCTTCCATAGCCTATTCCTTCTTTACGATGGCCATGACGCGAACTGCCTTTCGTCCGTCACTAGCCACTTGGGTTGCTATTTCATTCCCCCTGGTAAATGCGGCAATTACAGTGAGCAGTTGTTCTTTGAACGAATTCTGGTACGAGTCCGTTAATGATTGCATCCCTTGTGGCGTACAGCTGTCATATGGTGCTCCTTCGTAAGGTCCTTCTCCAACAAGATGGAGGCCATGTTGCTGATTCTGTTGTTGCAGCTTTGGAGAGGCGTGTCCTTCCAATGGAAACTGGTATTGGTCTAATCGTAGGTTCCCGTCATCATAGATAGATTGTGGTGCTGAATCCGCGAACAGAGCTTTCTCGTTGTCTGCCGACAAATCCAGAGATGCATATGTTGTCCTCGAGTGCTGTAGTGTGTCCTGACCATTATACATGGGACGCCACCACAAGTCGCTGCACCCAGGTGAAGAACCCCACGGAACGCTCGACTGTATGTGATTCCACCGAGTTCTGGTAAGGATCCTTGCCAAAGCGGTCGATAAAATCTCAACGTTGCTAGGTTTTCTGACAAGACACTCTGTTTACCTCGCCGCGATGTCACTCCTGCTCCTATACAATGTCCATCGGGATGGTATTGGAGCACTCAATTGAATAGCTGTGCCCCCGCGAATGCAGAAGTAATGCTGTCCTCTGCCACATCATGCACAAATGGTTATGTGTGGTCTCGGTCAGCTCTTATATGTCAAAGGACTGTCTCGCAATCCAGAGTTCTTTCACAAAGATCATCGCCAGCGATATCCCGGTCATCAACATCTCCGACTCCCTCACGACGTCCAACGCCTTCTCAATCGCCCGGGAAGCACTCGCGTAGGCACACTTTAAAGTCACGTATGTTTAGCTTGTGTCCAGCCGGATTGGACGCATGCCCGATCCTCACGAGTAGTGGGTTGGGTGACTTTGAGTGTGTTGATTCAAAATACGACCTGCAACACTGCGGAGGTTGCTCGACAGACGGCCGGGGAGAAGACTGCACAGCGATCAGGGGAGCGTGGAATGTTGAGTGCATTAACGCGCGTTGCTCTGGTTCGTACACCCGTTAGAGTGCACTGCTGCATAACTAACGACCATTTAGTGTTGACATGCACGGCCGGATATGTTCCAAGCATTGGTCGAAAGACCTGTATCAAACTGTAAAGATCCACTCGTTAATACCACCCGATGTAACTTTTAATGTCATGTGATGATTGATTTTCGTCACGTGCTGGTGTGTTGACCACGCGCCTTGCCGTCGTGATATAAGATCCCACTCAGCATCACTATCTCCTCCTCTCCATCGAACCACAGCCATTTACACTCGCGCTAGCCGCATATTTTGGACAATAGACTACCTGCGGTGTCTACTTTTCACCTACACGGACTCTCACTCCTTTCAAACATGAAGCGTATCTTCCAGACTATCTGCGCCATATTCCCCATCGTAGCGCTCGCCATCCTTCTCGACGCGGCGTTTGCAACCCAACAGGTCTCAGCTAAGCCTATACCCCTGCCTAGAAGCGTCGCGGTCTCCAAGGGGCCAAACACTGGGAACTTGAGGTCACTCCGCTACGTCAGGACAACGCCAAGTGTTCCCGAAACTCGCGATAGAAAGCGTGCAAGAACCAAGCCAACTCAACCGCCAACAAAGCCCACATCGGAAGCACAAACCTGGACAGGGGAGAGTATCGTGGCGAGAGAACGGCGCCCATCGAACCGAGCGTCTTCAAAGGGACAGCCCTCCGACCCTCGAGATGTTCAACGTTCGCGAAGCGAGACTTTGATCGTGTCTCGCAAAGGGACCATCCATGCTCAGGACACGCACAACTCACCGCGGACTTCCTCGTTTGAGAAGAAGACAACGACCTTGAAGCGACAACGACGTCAGCTGAAGTCCAGCGCAGAGAAATTTCGTAAGAAAGGGTTTTCAGGTCTCATGTTCGCTCGCTGACCCCCGGGGCAGATCGATTGGCCGCACATCCTCACCTGCACAACGATTCAGCGGCTCGAACGCGTTCATCCCATGCCCTGAACAAGTTCTATCGCCATGCTAGGGCGGCAAACCACACTTTCAGTCAGCTAGCCGCACTTAACGACACTATGAATGCTACTGAAAGTGGGGAACTGGAGGCGATCATAGGGGACATTGTCAACACTGTGACGCAGGTTCTGAGCGAGGTTACGATGCTGACTGGAAATATACCCATCATAGGACCAGAACTTGAAGGAGGTGAGTCGTGCGATCATAACCATGGTTGAACGAGCTAACCTCGTCTCGTAGTTGCTAGTCAAATTCAGAGTCTGCTCACGAATATCCTGGATACCGCACAAGGTTTCTTAGATAATGTCCTTGGTATCCTGAAACCCATCGATTCTGTATTGCCTGGAATAGTCTGAAACTGCCTTCCTGTTTACTACGCCATTCATGATGACATAGCGCTGGCGCACCTCCACTGTACTCAGAATGTTCTATATTTTACATACATACAAGTTGAAACTTGAACAATCCGTTTTAGTCCGTATCGCGAGCTGCTTAATGAGATCAGAAAACGATAAGACGCGGAATAGTACCCTCATGATCATGAGGACTCTAGTGGCAGTGAACATACGAGAACGACCTGATGACATTACTCTTCAGCCACCCACTGTTCTGCGAGGGACCCAATCTTCGGAAGATGATACCTAGAAAGTCCACTTCTGTGGGCACCTAAAAAAGCCTGCGTTCTGTATCACGTTGAGAAGCGTGAGTGAGGTTTCCATGATCATCAGTGATACATGACCCTTACACCATTGCGAGAGCTGTGACACAGAGGATGATTGTGAAAAGGGAGCCAATCCACGAGGGAAGTTGTAGTAACGCGACAATGAAGCGCAGAAGGAATAGAGGTGTTATGGAAAGCGCTGCCTGGTATGCTGCTTGTGGTCACAGTCAAGGAGATAAACTGCTGGCAATGGCGACTGACCGTGAAAACGGACGTAATCGTTGCGGGTCTCCAGAACGAGTAGGATCAATGCTGAACTAGACGTGAGTGCTACCGACCAAGTAAAGGAGGGAAACGATCCGAACCTGATATAGGGCCCAGCAAGTAGGCGAATGCAGCTAGAACGTCGACGCGTATCCCGTAGGTGGTTTCCCATTCGTTACGTCCTTGTTCTATGTCGGTACTCATGGGACTGACTGAGATTCGAGATGACGGGTGGCCACCGGACTGGTAAGAGGTTTCGTATAGTCGAGAGACACCGCTGTCAGGGAACCAAACTCCTTTGTGAGACCGAGATGAGGCAGGCTTGGGTACGAGACGCGATGGATCGTCGGGCGGTGGTGCCTATAGAGTGAGTTAGGATATGCTGTATGGTGTGTGATGATACTCGCATAAGGTGCGAACGAGGAAGCAAAGTTGGATGGCATTGAACTCGACCTGGCGCAGTCATTGTGCAGGGGCTATGAGGTCAGTCATCGATTCCATTCCAGGCCATGAAGGTGGCTGTGCTCGGACAATGCCGAACGGACTCTGAGTTTGCAAAAAGATGGACTCTGGACCACAGTAGCCGTCAAGACATCGGCCATAAAACAGCCAGAAAACGCTGATCGACCATCCAAATCATGGTGAGTGTCCATCCAGCGTCCATGGTCTGCATCTCCAGACTATAAGGCCAAGTTTTATGGCGAAATACATGTGGAGAGCGTTGGATGTTCTCTTGGCAGTCAAGATGTATTATGATCTTCTGACAAAACTTGCAGGCCGATAACTCAGCTCCCGTCACTCTGCGTACGCGCAAATTCATCACTAACCGCCTCCTCTCGCGTCGCCAATTCGTCATCGATGTCCTCCACCCCTCTCGCCCCAACGTCTCAAAATCAGACCTTCAGGACAAAATCGCCACCATCTACAAATGCGAAAAGGATCGAGTCGTCCTCTTCGGTTTCCGCACGGCTTTTGGTGGTGGAAGGAGCACTGGATTTGCCCTCATCTATGACGATGAACCCTCGCAAAGGAAGTTCGAGCCGAAATACCGTTTGGTCAGGGTTAGCACACTTTCGTGCCCATGCATCCGCTCTCTCTCATTTGTGCCCTTTAGAATGGTCTTGCGCCAAAGGTCGAGAGGCCTTCTCGTAAGCTACGGCACGAAAGGAAGAATCGCTCGAAGAAGGTCTGTTGTTTCCCTTTCTTGGTTGAACAATGTCTCACAACAGTCATTAGGTTCGGGGAACCAAGAAGTCAAAGGCTGCAGAACCCCCCAAGAAGGCGAAGTAAATGTTTTCACCAACCTTGGCCCTTTATATTCTTTCTTCCTGCAGTATTTCTGGCGAAGCTGTACATATGGCACATGTCACTTTATCCTCTACGCGCCCTCATGAATCATATGCACTTGCAAGCAGCCTGAAAATCCTCCCATTAGCGCACGTAAATCTAAGTGTATTACAACATCTGTGGGATATGGGTATCATGTGAGATGACGGAAGCAAGCTAATGTGAAGCTGTTTAAAAGCCCAGCTTCTTGTGTATGATATCTGGGTCCTCTTGATATTCCTCCGCAGAGACCCACATCTATGGAAGAGCATTAGTCTACTGCTCAGACTATGTGATGACCAGCAAACCTTCTTGAACGTTCCCAAGCCTGCAAGAATAGATCCACCTATCCAAGTGGAATACTTGCGCTCTGGCGGCGCGTAGATTTTGATCTTGACGTCTTTCAAAGCCAATTTCTTGACCTCGTTGAGAAGTCGATCTCCGAAACCTACATTCGATAACGAAGATTGTGAAGCCACAGCTGTTTGAGGTCATCGATAACTTACCTTTACATAATGTACTGCCCCCACTTAGCACGATGTTTGAAAAGAGACTCTTGCGCAGATCCAAATCGACTCTGTTGATCGAGTCCACTACAACCTGGTGAACACCAGCATATTCTTGCCCAATTAGTTCGGGATTGAACAAAATCTCGGGAGCTCTGAATCGCTCAGAACCAAGCTGGAAGACATTTCAAGGTGAGGTCGGGATACATGGGTCAATCTTACCTGAACTACGTTTCCATCAGGCAGCCGGAACTCTTCTGAGCGACCAAGTGTGTCCTTCTCCTCTTTGGCTGGATTTAATGCCACATAGCAGCATTTTTCCTTGATAATCCGCACGACCTCTCGTTCGGCCGTAGTATGTAGATGATGACCAGATTTTCGTAGGAGTAGCTGTAGATGGTCGGTGACGTCTCTGCGGGCTTGATTCATACCCATGACTGTACGAAATAGCAGAAATGCACATACCTTCCCGCAACATCCACTCGGCGAATTGCATGAGGCATTGAAAAGCCCTCGAATACAGGTACAGCGTGTGTGACGCCGTCCCCAGAATCAAGGACAATACCCGTTGTTCGACCAGAGGAATACCTTCATTACCGCATGATCAGTGACGACGACACTAATTCACCGCGAGAACGAATTACAGTGATAGCACCGCTTGCACGGAGAGGAACAGTGCAGGGACATTGAATGTGTCAAAGAATATCTGCGCGGCAACGTCACGATTGCTGCGAGGATTCAGTGGAGCTTCAGTCAACAACACGGGGTGCTACAAAAAACGCGTTGGAAATAAGTGTAGGTTGTGCCAGGATGTAGCTCACCTCTTCACTGAGTGTACCAAGCTCCTCGGCGTATATCCAACTCCATATGCGCTCCATATCATCCCAGTCGGTTACGATTCCATGCTCCATGGGGTACTTGATTTTGAGAAGGCCCCGAAACTCCTGTGCTTTACGGCCGATAAAGACGTCACCTTCGAGAGCACCCGCCATGACACGAACATGTTTGGGTCGCCCAACGCTACGACACAATGTGATTTGAGTGATTCGATGCACATATGCAGCAACCGCATGCAACCTACAAAGATGGAAAAAAGCATTTTGGATGATCTTGGCCAGCAAAGCCCGCTTTAATAGTACCTGAACCCTGAAAGGAGCGAGGTGAGCACACGGACGCCACGGTGAGCGGGGAGAGCGAACGTTGTCGATCACGACCGGCTGGTTAGTCAAGACGTCCTCGTACTCGGCAGACATCTGTTTTGAACGTGGATGTAGTCGTCAGCGCGGCCTGGGTCTGATTGCAGGTGGTTGCGAAATCGCGCTGTCCCACCGGCAGATCGAGTCTCGTCGCGTTTGAGAATCGCTTAATTCAGCCACACCGCCAGATGCTTCATACGGTGACATGCACCGACCACATAGTCACCTCATATCCCTCTTTCTGTTTGTCGGTCTCATATCATATGTCGTGCGTGACAAACTATGTCTTAGTTGGCGATCAGTCTGAGCATTCATTCATCAATAGGTCCCAGTTCAAGCCGTCCTAAGCAAATGGGAAGTCACCAACTTCTGCAAATGTAAGTCTCATACAGGTTGGTAGGGATGTCACAGACGAAGAGCCCCACAGGCATCTGCTTCCAATCAAATTATTCCATTTTGCGAATGGATGCACCTGACGACCCATCGAAACCATGTCTCTCCTGCACCAAACAGTGGTGTTTAGACCAGCACCTCACTATTTGTGACGGAGCATCTCTCGGTGACATAGATCTGGATACAGCGACAGGAAAGGAGGGTGATGTCGAAGCAAGATGTTTCCGTCAGCCTCGATGTTTTGGCGTTTGTGACGATTGCTCATATCTGCTTTAGAGCGCGATTCACCCAGGGACCAGCTAGTCGTCACCCTGTTTCTCTTGATTGTGTTCGGTTTATTGCTCACTGCCGGTATCAAGAACCGCATGCTCAAGGCAGGGATGGACCCCAATTTACCGTGGTCAACGGGCAGGCGGTGGTGGGAGGTGTGTTATTCAGTCTTCTTATAATTTCAATTGATTACTCAACCCATTTTCTTAGGAGTGGATGCCTCGTCGCCATTTTGAAGAATACGACCTCCGTGAACGCAGTTCTCGACCACCAGATGATAGAGGAGAATACAGTGAAGTTTCTGGGGCGTTGCCTACGTAGATATTTCTCCGGCTGTACTGTCTACCATATCTTATGTTTGAGCACACGTTGTACGCTTGAAACCTTCCGAGCATGGGCGTTCCGCCGATAGGGCCCTGACTACTTTATTCGGGGCAATGCTTAGGGGGTCGTAATTGAATTGCTTTTTTTAATTGCGTTTTCACGGGTTTTCCCTGCCTGCCAGGTTTGTTTGAGCACCGTGAGGCACAAACGAGGTCCATATCCATGCATGATCGAACGTGAGACCCCTGGCAATACCTTTCCGGTGGTTCAAAATCGAGGTTTAGCACCCCGCAATCACACCCGAGCCAGTATCATTGTGGGCAGATATTCCGTTCCATGGGCTCGCTTTGTTCCAAGTCCAGCGCTCACTCGGGCAGTCACCAAGTGCTCGGTGGGGGCGTTGCGACATCCTCAAACACACAGAATTATCACAGCGCAACCGACGCCCGTTCCGCAGCCGCAGAAGCCGCCGAGAGGAGGCACAAATCGGTAGAAGCACATCCGTTTACTTTTCCGAGACGATTCGCTAAGTCTGCCCCTCGATATTAGGAACAAGCACGCGGAACTCATGCCTCAAATCCGAAGCGGGGTCGTCTCGCAGCGCAGCTAGAAGCTTCGAAGTCGGCCAAACCTGTGCCAGCATCGAGGCAAGAAGAGTCGCTTGTGGTGAGTAGGAGTCTAATTCGATACTCCCTGCCTCTTTTCATCAATTTCATCACAGTGGGATTGAATGAAATCTTTGTCGATGTAACGCCCGCAGCCTATGGGTCTGGCATGTGGAATGCTGTATATCAGAGCTTCTTACACTTCTAGCCATCAGGCTTTCTCGTGCTCCATGTTATATGATCGCCGTCGTGACCTTTCAATTTCTATCGGAACCGGCACAATCAGCCAGCACGAAATCCATTTCTCTCCAAGTTGGATTCATTGATTCGACCCTCGGGGTTATCTGAACTTCTCTTACCTACCCTTTCAGCTCAGCGGACCTCCGGTGCACCAACGAGGCTAGGACACGCTTTTTTAATGTTACAAGGCAGCGAATAACAGAGTCATCTCCCAACCCGAGTTCCCATGATCGTGAGTAGTGTGGATATTGACCTATCATATTGACTCCGCCTGGACGAGTTCCTGGACAACTGCTGTTGGTTGGATTTGGAGTCCCGTTCCGATAGTTATTTTACCAGCAAGGCTGTGAATGCAATTCCGAGGAGCAACTTGTAGTATTACTGGTAGCTTGTTCTTCGCATGGGACTGGGCGGGGTCAATGAATCGAGGGCTGTGTCGAATATAACGCCATGTGGCAGAGTCTCCACCTGCATCAATGGTCTACTTTCTGCCAATCCGGATGAGACGGGGCAGCAGACGAGTGAGTCAGATACTGAGTATGAAAAAAGTGAACTCACAGTCTGTGTGCAGTACCATTGGTAGCAAGACTAACCACCCAGGAGTGCCCAAAGCTCAATTCCGGGATTGACTGCTGCCACCGTCCAAGGTTCAACGTTTTACTTGACATGACTTTCCAATGGAAGAGAGTTCTTTGGGAGAGGTATCCATACCCCGATAACTTCATACCACCAGAATCATTCCTGTCAGCCTTGAGGCGCAACCGTCTGTGAATCTATATGTTTATCAAGTTGGTCGCTGACTCCGGATTTCAGAAAATTTCACGCCATATAGTTATTGGCCTCTGGTCTTCCTTTGCTGCGCAATCACACAGCACCTTGGAGCGGTTTTCATATTCCTCGCGGTGTTCGTGAGACTAAAGGACCGCTCACTCGATGCTCGTGTTTTACTGTGGGTTTCGGTGACATGTTTTGTGCTTGGCTATCTAGTATGGGAGATTCTCCGCTACTCCAACCGCGGCAATTCATTATCAAACCGTTCGTTGCGTCACGATGACTTTATCCTCCCACTCAAGGCTTCTTTGTCAGGCTCGAAAGCATTGAAGTCGTCATTGCTTGTCTTCCTTGTTCTCATGGGTCTAACTCCCGTGCTAAGGACCTTGACAGCTGCAACGTCATCAGATTCCATATGGGCGTTGTCAGCTTGCCTCTTTCTTCTCAACACACTGCTGGCCGATTATAGTTGCATGAAACCCGGATCACATACTCAAGAAAGGTCTGCGATCACCTCTTTTGTGACACTGGTACTTTTCTCACACCCAACAGGTTAACGTCCGTCTTATCCATGAACGCGGCGATGTCATCATCTGTTGTTCTTGCCTCACGTTTGCCTGACGACCTATCAGTCTTTTCACTTGTTCTCTTTGCTGTGCAGCTATTTGCCCTGTTTCCGTTATTGCGTCATCGTTTTTGGGTAAACGTCTCCATTCTCCCATTGCAATAGACTATTAACGTGGAGTGTATCCACAGGGCATCTCCACAGCTTTGCGAGCTTTCGTGACGTTTTCAATTTCTGCAGTATCGCTTACCCTCGTTGCATCCTTGTCAGCGTCTGTGGCCATCATGATAACTGGCGTCTACGCCGCGGTGACTTTTCTTGCCCCAGGGGTGCTTGTGTGGGCACAAAAATACAAAAAGCATGTTATCTCAATTATCTCTTCTGGTAGTTTGACCCTTGACGTCTGATGCCTCAGTGAAATCAGAGGACCGTGGGATGTCGCCGTTCCAAGATTGAACTAGATTTATCTATGATGTGGGCGTGGTTAACACATTGATGGGAACATGATCGTCAACCCCTTCCACCAAAGGTTAGCCTGGACTTCAATGTCACGTTCTCCATGTTAAATTTCCGCCCAGGCACCCTGTCCGCGGCCATGGACGCGATCAACTGAGCCCTTCCAGACCAGATCTTGGAGCGACTCGTTGGTCGCCGCCGATGTATCTTCGATTGCAAAGAGCACGGATGCGGCATGTGTGTCCTGTACAATGCAACTAATTTCATGACGATTGTATTGCGGGTCCAAGGTATCATATTACATGCAACATTGTATGCGACAGATCATTAGAGAATAGACGAACATAGTAAGTAGTGTTATTGAAACAGTAGCTTTAGTCTGCATCCAGTCAGAGAGGGAAGAATGCACATTATAATACCATAGTCACATTTGGCGTGCTTGTTCGGTCACCCCAAGTCAAATCATTGCATGTCAGGGTCATCGTTGTGTAAACGCGGACGTTTGGAGCTGGTAGCCACTCCCATTCCGATGCCTCTGGCTTCTAGGACCTCCATCGCCACCTTTGCTGCGCCCTCTGAAGACTTCTTTGTGCGTGTCCGGGTTCTCCGCAGCGCACCGAATGCTTGCGCTTTGATCACCGCCAGGGTGCCGGAAATAGGTGGAGCACCTGGAGAGGGTGATCGCGACTCTCTGTCGAGACCACGACGCGGTCGTAGTTTAGGGAGCTGGGAGTAAGAGTTCGACTCTCCCTCGCTGCTTCCTCGTTCGTGCTGGGAGCCATTATCGCTACCGGAAAAGTGTGGTATAGCGGGTAGCAAGGGGCGCTCCGGCCCCGAATTGGCTCGCCTGGGACCGATTCTGTAGCGGACGCCGTCGCCTCCAGCGCTGGGTAGTGAAATATCCGCCGTACCCCCGTGAAGCGTCACTTCAGCGCCGTGAGCACTGGAGTGTCTGCGATAGTCAAATTCTGGTCGCTCGTGGGGGATTGGACTCTCTGGGGGAAATGTAAACTGGAAAGGTGACGTCAATGACGTGGTGGAAGAAGATGGTGGCGTAGACGTAGACGGCGATATCGACCGGCTACCAGGGAAAAGGTAAGGTGTTGTCTCCAAGGGATTTAAAGGTCCTTTCTGTTCATCCACGAAGGAGCGATTTACATACATATCGGGCGACGTCAACGTGGGGGACCCTAGGAGATGAGGTCAGGAGTGATAAGATTGACCGTGAGACTGAACCTACCACTGGATGAGGACGTTTGAGGGACATTTTGGGCCCATGCCGTGTCACGATTTATCGTTTGGACGGCATAAGGGTACTGGCCAAACTTTGATACGCGATTACCTCCCAGTTGTGGAGTTGTTCCAGCAGTAGGGAGATGATCGTTATCAATTCCCGCGTACGACAAGGATGGGGATTGTGCTGGATAACTGTGGTTCGGAGGAGGACCATATGCACCATTACACATGGAAGCATCGTCGCTCGGCTGGTAAGCCATACTGTCGTCGCTGTAATGGTTGCTATGCGATGTGGGCAGCCTATTAGGTATGAGATTGGAGGGTGTGTGCGAGGTGAATGATGATGGCATGGGCGGCAAGTCGTCAACCTCGGGCGCCTGACCCGTCTTCCGAGCTTGCCAAAGTGCTCGCCAGAACTTTTCACGTTCACGCAACTCATGTTTAAGACGCGCATTGTCCTGCTTAAGTTCTCCAGCTTCCTGACGTGCCTCACGGCAAGAGTCTTGCAATTGGAGGACGACGGATTCGAGAGAGGTGACTAGCGCAAACGATCAGTTGGGGATGGAAAGGGAAAGGGGGCACAGACCTGTTTCTTCGAGGGTCGCGATGTAATTGGCGCGCCTAAATATAAGATGCGATCAGAGAAACAGGGGAGGGGATGGAGAGGTCAAGATTACCTCTGGCGGAAGGCAGCCTGTGCGTCCGCGTTTTTCTTTTTGCGAAGAGCGATCTCGGAAATGCGGGAGGTGGAATCGTCGAAGTCAGCCTTGCACTCGGACTGGTCGTCTGGGGGGGAATGGCCTTCGAGCTTGTTCAGCATTGTGGTCGAGGGAGGTTGTATGGAACGAAAGGAGGGATTGAGCGACGGACTGGGGAGACGGAGGAGGTTTAAAATGGCATGGAAAAAAGAATTCGAATCAAGGGCACGAGGAGAGGGCCGCGGTGTGATCCAGTTAAGCGAGCGCATTTACAATCCAGTCCGTCCAGCGTGACAGCTACCCTCCCGGAGCAAGCAACAATTCGGTATCAGAAAATATTATTCCCTTGATCCCTCTCTTCTAATACACGGCCGATCTTATTCGATCCAGGAGCTCCCACTGACTATCCCTGTCCTGGCGCGTGCTCGTGATGTGGATCTGCATTCATTCCCGAACAGCCAAGCATTGCTCCCCACCCCTGCCCACAGCTTCCAGGAACCCAGCCCGATGAATCTTGCCCGCTGATTGCGATCACCAAGCCTGTCGTCGTGTTCATGTCCCTAGACGTCCTATGACTGTCACAGCGCCGCTTGTTCCAACCATCTTCTCTGCACACTTCCTGTTC
>JBBPRG010000047.1:0-29239 GCA_038092895.1 Chalciporus pseudorubinellus | reverse complement strand
CCCGTATTGACGACTGCGTGATATACAAAGATTTTACGACCAACATATGTATCATCAACCACTTATTTATATGTTTTGCATCCCTTCGGATACCCACTGTTCACTGAGTCCAACGAAAAAAAAAAAATCAACGGCAAAGTTTCGTCACGTACGAAAATCTATTACTGTAGAGTACTATTCGCCACGTCCGAAGGACTCACAACGCTTGTATTTAATATACTCATCTAACAATCACACTATAGCCCCTCTCCGCCCAATCTCGTGGCACATTGACAACTGCTACAAGAACTCACAGAGGATAAACTTAATAGACAAAGGCAAATGCACTGATGATGATACGCAATACAGCCTGAGATAGAGTGGCAATACACTTGATATTGCCGTAGATATCATCCACCTTCCTCTACGAAGTCCCTGAGCTGCCTGAGCTGTGCAGAAACCTCGTCCTTGAACAATCCTATCTCGTTACTGTTCTTGGCGATCGCCCGAATAGTCTCATCTTTCAGTCGTGCGACCTTGGCAATTTGCTCCCGATAGCTATAATTCTAGAATGAACGATAAAAGAGTCATGATTGGGAACAGGAACTTACTCGAATTGGAGGGCCTGAAGACGCGATTTCACACCCATTCCACTCGATAATGCTGCCGTGCGTGCGTGCGCGAGTTCTCTCTCAAGCCGAGCAGCTTCGGCATTGCTGACCGTAGATTCTTGCTGGGACGCCTAACACAAACGTTGCGGTGCGGACACAATGCGAAGGTTCAAATGACTTACATCTCGGAGGTCATCTGCTTGTTCATTCAACACTACTACCTTTTTTTCGACCTCTTGGATTTCCTCATCCACGTTTTCGCACTCCAATGTTAATTGGTCGAGTTCGTTGTCCACCTTTATCCGCTCGCTTTCCACGTCGGCACGTTCAGTCCGCTTGGTCTCTGCTACCGTGCCGAGAGTCGGTTTGATCACTTTCCGGATGTCTGAGCCTGTGAGAATTTGATGAGGATTAGAAGTCGCAGTGTTGAGTTGTAGCGTGAGGTCGACTCCCTGCAGGGGTGGAGGCATAGGGGGAAAAAGTCCAAGGGAAGAGAGAAGATTGGTGTACAAGTCTAGGGCCTCTTCTGCAGCGGCCCCACGATTCGTCATCAATACCTCCAACGACATAACAGTTTTCTGGGCTTCTGAGAGTTTATGTTTGAGATCATCGAGATTCCGGGACAAGGTTTCATGCTCTGTATTCATCCGGATAACCTCCTCAGGTGTTAGATTTTGCACTTTGACCACGTCCGCTAGTTTCGCGTGCTCGCTTTTGAGCTGCTCCAAATTTGAAGCTAAAAATGTGAGAGCATGTCATGGAATTCATGTAGGACATACTTCGGACGCCGAGTTCAGCTTTCTCGTGTGCAATAGTGTCAATTAAATGATTCTTCCGAGATTCAAATCGTTGTAGAACGTCATGGAACTTGGCCCTGTCGCTGACGAGAAATCCATGCGTTTTTTGCAACTTCTCGAGAGGAGCCTGCGCGAGCTTGAGATACAATTCGGCGTTAAATCGTGCTACGTACCGCAGACGAATGAAGTTGATCATACTCTGCTTTGGTTCGGGCCACTCGCTCCCTTTGTTCTTCGAGATCATTTACAACCCTTTCATTCTTTTTCGCTGAAATGATGATGAGGATCAATTACAAAAATAAAGGGACGAACCTACCATAACGTGCTTCTAAAGATTTATCTTGCTCCTCAAAGACATCCGCACCGTGAAAGAATGCGATGTACGATTCAGCGAAATAGTCAAAAGCTAGGGCTTGATGATGTATTGAATCGTGGAATTCTTCTGGTATCCTTTCGACGACTTGTAGTGTAGGATCGTCGGCTTCCAGGTAATGTAGTCGGGCCTAACAGCTGGCTAAGCGCGCTTAGCCCTATATCGGAAGGAGAACTCACCTTGCCCATTTCTGCTAACCAATGGAGCACAGCAAGCAAAGATGGCCATGAATGCAAACTACCAGGTGCAGCCAACCATTTATTGTCGATCTGAGAAGCAAACGGGTATCGAAGGGCTTTCAAAGCCGGTTGAAATTCGTCCTCGAAACGCATCTTGGTGTCAAATGGGTATGACGGGTCGATGATGTTAACAAGATGCTGGAACATGGCTCGATAATCCTTTCCGGTAATACTCGTCAGTGTCTGCATAGATATTTCGTAGTCTGTGGCCTGAAGCCAGGAGAATATCTCCTGGCGCATTTTGGCTTGATACGAGCGCTCGCGAATGGGTCGAGGGTCCTTGAGTACTTGGCTCCCTGAGGGTGCAGGAAGGGCAACACCACCTCCCCAGACAGATCCACGACGCGTTGAGCTGGTGAGGGTACAATCTCGGTTTCAACCTGCAGAGTAACGAAAAAAGTACTGTATTCACCTGTTAAGAGGTGTCCGACCATAGTTCGGTTTAGATGTGCTCTGGAGAAGCGGGTTGACAGCTTGTGATCTGTATATCGATTGTCGTGGGTTAGAGCTTGGGCCAGCACCAGAGGGAGGGGGATATGGTGCACGTCCGGCAAGGCTCATACGCATTGAAGATGCTGGAGGAACCTTCTTGATGGTGGTAGGAACAGGAAGACCAGAGCGAGCATTTCCGTAGTTGTCTGCTGTGGGCTGCATCGTCGCAGTGCCCAGCACGGCCGTTGTTGAACGCTGAATGTTGAACTCGGAATATTAAACGCGGGGAAAGAAGAGATGATGATTTCAATAAACGCGTCACTCGAACGCGTACACGAGTCACGTGATTAATACCTCCTAAGTAGGAGTCAAGCATTTACACTGGTACACCCCTTGCAGTTAGCATAGGATGGCCTCGAGAGACCTCTTCGGCGGTGCAATCACAGCTACGCTGCCAGCCTGCCTTGTAGATGCGTCGTATGTCATTGATTTCAATTGTTTGGTTTTCTTGGC
Source organism: Chalciporus pseudorubinellus (assembly GCA_038092895.1). NCBI lineage: Eukaryota > Fungi > Basidiomycota > Agaricomycetes > Boletales > Boletaceae > Chalciporus > Chalciporus pseudorubinellus. The sequence continues at coordinate 26,295 of JBBPRG010000047.1, read as the reverse complement.
CCCTCATCCCGTGAATAGTGAATTTCGTCAGATTCCAGATACTCAGGAAGTTTTCTTGTATCCTGATTCAGGCGCTTCTATCATCGTCGAGGTTCTTGAACGCGTATCGGAGTCGAACGATGTGGATGCAGTAAAGTACATCTCGTCATTCCTCCTCCCACCTTGATGTTCAGTGCTTCACAGGTTCCACTTCGAGGCATTAGCCCATGATAACAACGCGATCTCAAACACGATCCAAGACGTCGCTGTCAATAATGCGAGAGATGGACCACCAGCCATCGTCCTACGGGGAACTCAAAGCATCCGCAAATTCAATTCAAAGGTTGCGGACGAGGTGGAGATATTGATGGCACTTTTTCGTGTACGATCCGAACGTGCAAGCGTCGACCTGGTGGTATCTGCGAATATTCCCACACGTTCAGAAGCCGGAGATGCGGTAGGAAAAGAGGTTGCGGCCGCTATCTTAGCGGACTTCAACTTACTTGTCCTCTCCATTCGTATCGTCGATTACGGCCTATTCGGTTGATCTTGCATATCACAGCCAAATCTGTCCCGTCCCTATTCCATCTCTTGTCGATGCATCATATTGGCAGTGGTGTATCTCGCTTGTCACAAATGGCGATGTCGACGGTCTGGAGCCTCCAGCGTGTGGAAGCTACAGATCCTGACTAGATCGCCACCATCCTCGGGATAAGTATACGGGAGCGATATTCGGGGCAATAGTGCTCGATTTTCTCATGAACGGACCACTTCTTTCCACACTCTCGCCGCATGATCATCTCCGCCTGCATTTGATCATTACAACGTTTGCGCAATCCCCCCCCTGTTGTAGATCCCCGATCCCAGGCCGATTCTCATATCCGCAGTCGCATTTGCGACACGTTTCAATGCTTAGCGACCCAACAAGATCAATTAAGCAACGAACGGATAGCATCATATCCACACATCGCGGCCCCTCAGGAGGTGCACTTTTTGCGACTCGGAAACGCCCACATTGCATGGTGGGGCTCTTGTTGTATGTTTCGAACTAAGTTTGTAACTTACATACTGATGTGTTCTCACTTGACCATCGCGATCGGTTTCCGTGACCACGTCAACGTGTGCGATATTCGATTGCGGATATATCAGAGTAGCGATACAATGCGAATGACCTGAAGAATAATAAATACTGCACTGAACCTCAAAATCGACAAAAAAACTGCTAGACGTGACCAGCTTCATCCAACTCCTGCTCTGCTTCGGGTTCTTCCTCGATGCGGTCACGGATGCCAGTCTTTGCGGCCTCGGCGGCAGCCTTGGCATCCTTCTTTCGTTTCGCTGACTCCTTGAGTTTCTCCCATCGTTCACGAAAACGGGCAATCATGACTTTCTGTGAGACAGTAAAATTTCAAGCAACGAGAACATTCATCAGAATCATGGCTAACCTGTTTGTCATTCTCTGTGCGAGAACCTCGGAGCTCTTCTTCCAGGTCCCTGATCCGGCGCAGGAGCTGTGCCTCTCGATCACGCCCTGCGTTGAGCGCTGCCATAGGAGCAGGGACAGCCGGTATGTTAATATTAAGAGCACCGAGATCAACCGTCGGCTGTTGTCCTCCTGGTCGCTGCAAGACGAGCGAAGCACCCATCGCACGCTGTGCCTAAGGCACAATGTTCAGTGTGAATAACCGCGGACAAAATATAAATCCAACCTGATGCCGTGCCATAACTATACTATCCCGCAACATTTGATCTTGTTCTTTCCGCAATTGTATCACGTGCTCCGCAGCGGCGAGTCGCCTTTGAGTCTCCCCCATCTCCTGTTTCAGGGAAACATTTTCTTTCTGTAGAGCCGATGTTGACGGTTCCGACCCAGAGGGAATCAAACAGAAAGATTCCGATAGGTCATCACCTTTCACCAAAGAGGAGGATTGTTATCACTTTGATTTTATTTGTAGCAGGGAAGGGCATACCTTCGTCTACAAATACTTCCTCATCCGTTTCTTCCAGAACTACATCTTTTTCTGCACGAATGGCATGAGTGAGATGTTACCGGTATGGCTAGGCAACAATACATACTCGATTTTGATTTCCCATCTAGTCCAAGTTTCCGAGAAAACTTGGAAACGAATGGTTCATCGCGCTCAATGTCGCTACTCGAGCTACCATCTCGTTGCAACCCCTTCTTCCCCGAAAAGCTGGACTCTGTTCCAAGGGGAGCAGTAGTGAAGGCGACAGGCTGAGAAAGATTGTCCAGCATTCCTTCCATGATTCTCCAAAAGTTATTGAAGGCATCGCCCGGATCAGACTGTTCTCGGAACGGATATAATGATTATCTGTTTCAGAATTTGAAGTAGAGTGCAACATCCCACGTACCCGTTGCCCAAGGACCATGAATGACTCGTCGACGTTGTTTTGCGAGTCCATCAGTCGGAAGGAACCGTTTTGGGGAAGTGGAGGAGATGGCGCTGGATGGACAGCATGGGATACTCCACTTGGCCCTGAAGCAGTTCGTTCGGCACGCATCTGAGCGGGTGACGTCTTCTGCGGCAGAGTCGGATCTTTGTTCTCTTCCCTTAGTTTAGCAATTCTCCGCTCGAGATCTCTCGCGGCTTTGTTATGGTCGTTATACAGCATACGGAGTGTTCGCTTTGTCTGCAAGGTATCAATCACTTATGAGGGGCATGACATGACACGAGAACTTGAAGGGAGGTACGTTGTTATCGCTCGACTTCTCTTCGCATAATAGAAAGGCTTTTGCAGCCTTTGCATGTTCTTCTGCAGCGGGAATCAACAACCCTTCATTGAGGAAATCTTCGGCATTCGCTGCGTGTTGGTGCGCCTGTAGAACTTGCCACTTGAGCATATGGGCATGGTCCCCGACGACAGAACTCACGAGGTGCAAAGGCGAGTCTAGCGCAGACATGGTTTCTGAGCTTGCTACCCGAATCTGGAGGGGATTCATGCAAGGAATATGGCAGGTATTTTCATGTGAGCGACTAGTTCGTTCAGTCGTGTATTGGCAAAAGTGACCTAATGCAGCATCCTTTTTGGGAGAGCCAGCCAATAGCCCACTCTTGTCCTCACACCCAAGTACAAGAACCAAGTTAGATGAATTGGGCTCGCCGAGTCGCAGACCTCCACTGAAGCTCTGAGTCTTTTGAGATCTATTTGCAGTACTTGTACCCTCCAAGTTCTCCAACTGAGTCAATCCCGACTTGTATCCGAGCATTGAACATATCTGCAGTCCGATCTCCCCGGCTCGTGGAACAGGCTCGCTGGCTCCGTCAGGAAAAGGTTGGTGGTATATTTTATCCGCCAAATTCACTGGCACCGACGTGTGCCATTAGAGATGATCGCCTCGTGGTTGCTCACAGTTGTCTACACCGATGTTCCTCTCCCTGGAAAGTGGCAACCCCTGCGAAAAAGAACTGGGTCTCCCATGCACGCTTAAACTTAATAGCAGAGACTCGGACGGGGGAATCAGTTTTGCCTCTGAAGAGTTCTGGGTCATCAAGATTTCGGTGGTCCGAGCGGTATTTCGGTAGAGCCAGCGTCTTGGAGAGATATGTGTCTTATATGTCGATGACTCTCCAAATGCTTGGTGGTCTCAAAGTGTGCCGAGTGTGCCGATGAGACACTGCGGCGGTGTCTGAAAATGGGTTCCGTGTGCCATCGCCATTGCCATCATCGTTGTCAACGTCCAGCAGGACCAAATTCACAGCCCAAGAAGAGACCCAATAACTGAAGACAGGCCATCTACATCGAGCTCGACTCAACAACTTGCTCTCTCCGATGTCGACACCTGCCCATCTGTGAGTGTCCACTTGGCCTCTCACGCTCATCGGTGCACTCATATCCACACAGCAGGAAGCAAATCAGAATAACAGGTATGGTCTGCCACTCATGACAAGCATTATGGCCCTCTGAACACGAACCGCGCACTAGTCGTTGCCGCCGACGGTCTTTCAAAGCGGGATGTCTTCCGTCTTCCTGACCCATTTGCAGTCATCACCGTCGACGCAGAGCAAACGCATACCACCAGCGTGATGAAGAAGACTCTCAATCCTTACTGGAATGAGAGCTTTGACATGTTAGTAGCAACCTTCTTGCAAGAATCCTGCCCAGACATCCGCTTTTAACCCCTCATCCATATAGCACTGTGAAGGATTCCTCTGTCGTTGCCGTCCAGATATTTGATCAGCGCAAGTTTAAAAGACGCGATCAAGGCTTTCTTGGAGTGGTCAATGTCAGAGTCAGTGATGTTCTCGATCTTGAATTGGGCGGCCATGGTAAGCGCCCGTCGAGTTTCTCCCTATCTTGGATGGACTGAGCTCTCTCTAGAAATGCTAACGTTGGAACTGAAAAAATCCAACGATAACCTTGTCGTGCATGGAAAACTTATCATTTACTTGTCAACCAACGTCAACCAACCTATACCCAATCCCGGTCCATCGCAGATGCAGGGTGTCACCACAGCACTGGCTGACATGGGCATGAATGAATCCAGTCTTTCACTCTCACCTAGCGGCGTCGGCCCCTCAGGTCCCGCTTTATCCCGAAGCTCTAGCACACATGCAGCTGAGGCCGCAGCAACACCCTTGATGCCAAACCCCCATGCTTCACCTGCTCCGGGTCACACTGACCAGGATCAGCCTCCCTCTCAATCCTCAAACCGTCCCATCAGCTCTGGTGGTGCAGGAGTACACACTGGTGCTCAACAGGCTACCGCTGCAATCGCAGCAGCTTCAGGAGCATCCGCGGCCAACCAACAAAGGAACTTTAATCCCACTGTCGACCAATATGGTCCACTGTCGCCTGGTTGGGAACGACGTTTGGATCCATTAGGCCGGACCTACTACGTGGATCATAACACTCGAACCACCACCTGGAACAGACCATCCCCCAACCAGTCCGTGAATGCTAGTAACCAGGACAGCGAGACCAATGCAGCTAGGGATCAGCACTCTCGTCGTATCTTAGCTGATGACATGGTAGACGTCGGCAATGCGCCACCGAATGTCCACCGTGCCAGCTCCACTACCCCTCAACCTGCGTCGAATAATACTTCGTCAGCTGCACTTGCGGCAAGCAATAACGCAACGACCGCTGGTAGCGGTAGTCTTCCGGCCGGATGGGAGGAGAGGTACACTCCCGAAGGTCGACCTTACTATGTCGATCACAACACTCGCACAACTACATGGGTTGACCCTCGTCGGCAGACAATCATCCGTGTCATGGGGCCCAACGGCCAAAACACTGCCCTGCAGCCACAAGCTATCTCTCAGCTAGGACCATTGCCTTCTGGATGGGAGATGCGTCTTACCTCGACTGCGCGTGTATACTTTGTCGATCATAACACCAAGACCACGACTTGGGATGATCCTCGTCTTCCATCTACATTGGACGCGAATGTGCCACAGTACAAACGCGATTTCCGAAGGAAGCTCATATATTTCCGCAGTCAACCGGCCATGCGTCCACAGCCTGGTAACTGCCAGATCAAAGTCAGGCGAAACCACATCTTCGAGGACAGTTATGCAGAAATTATGCGGCAGACTCCCAACGACCTGAAGAAGCGCCTGATGATCAAGTTCGACGGTGAGGACGGTTTAGACTACGGAGGCCTTTCCAGGTGCGTTCAAGATTGTCGGTAATAGATGGCAGACTTACGGTTTCACAGAGAATTCTTCTTCCTTCTCTCGCACGAGATGTTCAACCCATTTTATTGTCTGTTTGAGTACTCTGCCCACGACAACTATACCCTTCAGATCAACCCCGCATCCGGTGTCAACCCTGAACACCTGAACTACTTCAAGTTCATCGGACGATGTCTTGGTCTGGCTATCTTCCACCGACGATTCCTCGATGCATACTTCATCGTCAGCTTCTACAAGATGATATTGAGGAAGAAGGTCACTCTATCTGACCTGGAGTCTGTTGACGCAGAACTCCATCGTGGTCTTACTTGGATGCTGTAGGTCCTCAGATGTCTTCCGTCATCGATACTAATCCTTGGCGTAGCGAGAACGATATAACGGATGTTATCGACGAAACATTCACCACTACGGAAGAGCGTTTTGGTGAGCTCGTTACCATCGAGCTGAAACCTGGAGGTGCAGATGTTCCTGTAACCGAGGAGAACAAGAAGGATTACCTCGATGCTGTGGTCGAGTATCGTATCTCCAAACGGATCAAGGATCAATTTGAAGCCTTCATGTCGGGCTTCAGCGAGTTGATCCCACAGGAGCTTGTCACCGTTTTTGATGAACGCGAACTTGAACTGCTTATTGGTGGCATGTCTGAGATCGATGTGTAAGTTTTTGCAACCACTACTGTGAGACCGATGCTAAACGCGCCTGTTTTTAGTGATGATTGGACTAAACACACGGATTACCGAGGTTACGAGGTGAACGACGAGGTAATCCAATGGTTCTGGAAGTGTATTCGCAGTTGGCCTCCCGAACGCAAATCCCGCCTGTTGCAATTTGCGACGGGTACATCACGTATTCCTGTCAATGGTTTCAAGGATCTACAAGGCTCTGATGGCCCCAGGCGGTTCACAATAGAGAAATCGGGCGATCCGTCACAGTTACCGAAGAGTCACACATGCTTCAACCGAATTGATCTGCCACCATACAAGGATTATGCGAGCTTGGAGCACAAGCTTACGCTTGCAGTAGAGTGAGTCCTCCTTCGTGTTTCAAGGTCAGTCGGGTCGTTGACGAACGTGCTTTTACAGGGAAACTGTTGGATTCGGCCAGGAATAAGCTTTGTAGACTGAGAGAAACATCCCTATTTACCCCTCCACCTCCCATTCTCTCTCACTTTTCATAATTTCGTCTCTATGACTGAACAACATCGTATCACTCTTGTAACCTTACAGGGACGTATTTGTTTGGAATTTCGCCGTGTTCATGATCTCTTTTCAACGTCGATTCTGGTGTATACAGTTCTACCTCGGGAGTCGCTCATGTATGCGCAAAGTAAAAACGACGGTATATATATAAGAATCCGTAACACAATACATTATCTACAGTAGGAAAACATCGAGGGAAATGTCCAATACCCATCTCATCGTTTCTCGAACGCGAACCCAATGTAAATGTCTGGTGCATCCTGCATGAACCTCCGATCGGTTTAGAGTAGATAGCAAGCACGACTCACTGGCAGCTTCCCACTGATCCTCGTCCATAGAGCTCTCGCCATTCGCGTCCATAACTTTCATGCGCACCATGAGGTCCTTAAACTCCTCTTGCTCAGAGTGTTCCGCGAAGATTTGATGAAATTCTTCCTTGTAGATCGGATGGAGCGAATATTCTGCAGCGAGACTACAGAAAAATGAGATGTAAGAAAGCCGACCAACCAGCCATCTGATTGCGTTCAATTCAAAATAGGCAGAATCACGAGTGGAAGGTCGGGATGTGAAGAATAACATCAGTGCGAACATTGTCAGAGGGATGGTGAAACAGATTCCACCGCAGTTGTCCGCACAAGCAAAGCGCCACCAAGACACATGACATCTGAGAGCAACGCGAAGGGGAAAACCTACCCTACAAAATTGTCCCAGTCAACGATGTATTCTGGTACGTCCTCAACGGCATCCTTGAGGAAAAAGTAATAGCGATGCCCGAATAATGGGCGGGATTGTCGATCTTCGAAGTGGATTTTGTACACTGAGTTGCCAAAGGAAAGATCGGTTGCGGAAGGAGGTAATGCGTCCAGCCGTTCTCTGAGAGCTGAGTTATCCTTTCGGCAGGCAATTGAGTAAGAACGATGCATACAGTAGTTGATCGGCATTGGGGATAGTACCGAGGAATACCCCACCCTTGCGGAGATATTGGCTGACATTACGGAGCATGCAACGCGCTTTTTGTGACGTCTCGAAAGCATAGTGCATACAGAATTGCATAGAGACCACATCGAAAGGCTGTGCAAGCCGTTCAGGTGGAAAAACTTTGGAGATAGATTCGGTATAGCAATCGACTGCAGCGAACGCAGCATCGAAGCGCGGGGGGCGCATCGTCTGCCATCTCTCGCGAGCTTGATTGACAGACACACCAGCGATGTCTACAAGAGTTATTTGCAACTATGAGCAAGAGCAAACAGGAGCTGGCCATTACCCACCAGCACCGACCAATTCCTTGATTCGCGCTTTCGCCCATTTTGTGAGATCACCGCCCTTGCCACAACCTAGGTCGAGAACTTTGCCGCGTCCTCTGCTTGGTCCTGATGATTGCGATGCAACAGACGAAGATAGGACTGGGTGAGCAAAACGAGTGATGAGGACTGATTTCACCCAGTTATTGAAATTTTTGAGGCCGATGATGGGGGAGTCCATGCGTTGTTTCACGCCGACTTCGGGACGCATGTTATCTGCACAATCAGAGAGGACAACGCGTCAGAAATACCATCGGCGAAATGCACAGCAGACCCTTACAATGCTCGACGACTTTTCCCACGTCTCCTGCATGCCGCTTGGCAGGTGGACCATCACTCGGAGACTTGCTACGATCTCGTTTACGCTTGTTAAGGAGAAGCTGCGTTCCGGTGCCCCGATATTGTCGGTACAGCTCTATCTCTTGCGCAGTCATCGGGACGAGGACGGAGCCTGCGGGTGTTTTGCGGTGACGCGGGTTGTAGGGGACGTTTGAGAGGGGAGGGGGAGGAGGCGGCATGGATGAGGGAGATACGGTGCGGTGCGCGACAGTGGGGGGATGATCCGACGAAGCAGGGGATATTCGAGGGGAGGGGGGAAGTATACGGGAGGAGGAGGAAGAGGCCGAGAGGGAAGCTGTGTCGGGCTGCTGGGCTTGGAACGGTGTGCGAGATGAAAGAGTTGGCGGGTTCTGGCGTGAGAAATACTGCGTCTGTCCATCCTCTGAATGCGTATCCTCGCGGGGGATATCGAGGGCCGGGAGATTGTTGCGGCGCCGGAGGGAGGGTGCACCAGCCAACCTATCCACATCCCCGTTCGATGCGGTCAGTGGCGAGGAGGAAAAAGGCGACTGGGTGTCGTTGGCAAGCAGCAAATGCGATAAGCTGGAGGGTCTCGCTGAGCCTGGCGTGCGTGGCTCTTGTGGTTCCGAGTTGAGTAAGACCGCCAGATCGGTGGCCCGACGAGCTATGGTTGGGCTGCTGGTTGCTCGCGAGGAAGAAGGGCGGGAGGACGAGGGAGAGGGTACATCAAAGGGATGCCTGTCGTGTCTTTCCGGGTCGGTGTCGTGAGCGTAAATTGGAAGTTGTTTTAGCTGTGAAATTGGGGAGTTGAGAGCTGCATCTCTGACTGGGTCGAAGGCTGGCATCTCAAGGATCCGCTCGTGGACGAGCAGCGTCAAATGTCATCCAAACGATCAATCACAACATCGACTACAACAAAACGCTAACACGACCAAGTATTCCTCGCTTACGTAATGTCACCGCTGGTTGCTGCTTACTTACGTTTCTCAAGCCATCCAGAAACGTCCCCTGTAGAACGCTACACGCGATTTCAGCCTCATGCCTACTGCTCACTCGCGCACTGGAAACTCACCTCGATCCAGGAAACAGACGCCCGCAGCGTGTCCAACGCCTGGGCAAGTGCAAGGTGATATCGCGACGTATCCCGATTCTTAATCTGCACTCAACACCCAGCCATGCAAACGAAGCGGTGTACATACCTCGAAGAATTTCTTGAGAGTCTTGATGTCATCCTCCGTACTCAGGTGACCGAATACAGCCTGCCAAGAAATAAGGTCATATGTTGGGATTACTCGCCCACTGAGGGACCTACCGAGATAATATACTTGAAAGAAAAGTTGCCCCTGTACCGTTCCTCGAGCTGTGCAAAGTCGTCGATTGATTAGCCACGCTCGGGCCGACGAGATACACACTCACGTTCTCAAAGTTGTTGATGAAAAATTTGGCGGAACTTCGCCTTGTGTCATGGTTACTTTGTAGTCCGTTGAAAAAGTAGAGAAGATCCTGGTTGCGGGCTTTGTTAAGGATGAAGTACTCGGTGTCGGCGTTGCATGACTTGTCCTTGCTTCCGCCCATCGCAATCCTGTGTACAACAGCGCGTGAATATATCGAAGAATCGATCGATCGAAGGCACTTGCATTGCGGAGATACCAACTGAAGGCAAGGTCGTTCCATCCTCGTAAAGAGTCTTGACGAAATTATACTCCTCCACGCCACCATATTTCACGGCCTGTGATGCATTGTCTGGTAGTCAGCGGAAAATAGTTTGAGTAGAAGTTAAAAACGTTCACGCACCGTGGTCGCCGTTGTCCTGAACAAATCCGCAGGAATCTTGGATTCATCCTTGGTCTCCATATAAGCTTTGAACATCCCCTTCAGTGTATCAACAACACTTTTTCATGTTAGTTCAACCCGCCCAAGTCATGCATGGTGACAACTTACTCTGGATCCTCTGCTGCTGCTGCCTGCGTAATAGCTTTAGTCCTTAGTTGCGAAATGTCCGCAGAGTCGGAGGGCAAATAGACATAGCCCAGTCTATCTACGATGGGCTTGAAAAGGGCCTGCGCGAAATATTAGCCTCAGCAACGGAGCACAATCAAAATTATGACACTTGCTCTTCTAAATTCATTCAAGCCTTGAACTATTTCCTTGTTTTCCCACCATGTTGAGACAAGGAGAGCCAGGTTTTCTGCGATGCTGTCCCAAACCAGGACTATCCCAATTCGCCGACTGAATCAACAAGACCTCAAGTTCAAAAGCACCAAAACACTCACACTCCCTCTCGTTCTTGAAAATATCTACCACTGTAAGTGCACCGCTGACAGTAGCATGACCGGACTTGGCCAGTGACATAGCATCATGCACCAGCCCGATGCGGTCATTCAGGGAGAAGATACCATCGCCCTCGGCTGCTTCACGCGCAATTCGTGTCAGCCGATCTTCAGGATACAGAACCCTGTCTGTTCATTTGTCAGAGCCAACAATCAAGGATACAAAAAAAAAAAAGGCACGCACAAACGCCATACGTTCCCGCATTTAGCTTGTATGGTTTACTAGTGTCAATCGCAAGAGTAGTCTCCCGGGTAGATAGCACCGCGGTGTTGTCAATCGATGGTTTCCCCGCCGCATCTGCTATCAGAACAGCGAGAGGGATAGTCCTGTGAAAAGTTTTGTTAAGTACGCCAGATCAAGGGGTAGAAGCAACAAACCGTACCAGAGGGTCTGGTTATCCTTTTCTTCCGCGGGACCAGTTTCGAGGAAGCGGTCTTGACGAACTGTTATACCATGTCCTGTTTCAGTTACAGTAACGACAGGGAATCCGATCTGAGTACATACATTGCAATCGAGTGAATCAGTGGCGCGGAGCAAACAAGGAGTAGTCGAGAATACCTTCATGATCCAATTGTCCATCATTTCTGGAATGTTGACCTTTACACCACCAGGGACACCCGTGGCTTTGTCAATGCCTTCCCAAAGATCTTTCGTGACAGTGTTCCCGTAGAGATGGCTCTTGAGATAGATCGACACGCCTTTAAGGAAAGGCTCCTGTCCAACGAAGTTACACAACATCCGGAGAACTAGAATGTCGATTCCATCGTCAGATCCTCATATATGGCATAGCCACTGTATTCATACCAGATGCTGCTTTGGCATATGATAACGAATCGAAAATCTAGATGCACAACGTTGATTCTCTGCTACTGAACCTCGCGAACTCAGAATGCTTACCTGGTTAATTTGATTCGCGTCTGGGCACTGAACCTCGATGGGATGCGAAGACAGCTTAGAGTCAAGATCGAGGGCGTCGTTCAGGTGCTCAGTAATGAATTTAGAGTCGACCTTCCACTCAGGGTGAATTCTAAAGGGAAATCAGATGGTGAATAAGATACAGGCGGGGTCACCTTACTTGTCTATCATACTAAGGTCAACGAGGCATAAACGGAAGATACCGACACGTACCGATAATAATAACTTCACCCATCTTGAATCCAGTGTGAGAATGGTAGTGTCTAGAATAGGGAGATAACTGCGTACTAGAGTTGCAAACCCTTCATTCAAGTATAAGTAATCCCACCACTCCATGGTGGCGATGTCACCGAACCTTTCGGTAGGAATTCATACGAGTATGTGATATTGGGCAGGGATGAACTTACCACATGTGAGCAACTTCATGCGATTGGAAGACGGTGATCCGTTGCTTCGTTGCAATATCGGGGCGTTCGGGATTGATGAGGAATGCGCTCGTACGTCCTGTGATAAGCCCCTACCAGTCGCCACGTAAGTTAATGACTGAGCTGATCACACAAATTATTACCCAGTTTTCCATAGCGCCGGCATCGAAGTCGTGGGCCTTCAAAGTAACGTCCATCATTATTCATAGGCATCAATATGTTTTCTTACCACGAGGGTATCTAGTTTCGGAAGGGGATACTCAATGTCAAAAATCTGTTCGTAGAAAGGAAGTACTTTCGCCTTGACGTCTAGGGCGTACTGAGCCCGAGTGATGACATCCGGAGTTCCTAATAACGCTTGATCAATTGATGTCATCTATGACGCCGAGAATGCTTACCATAAATACGGAGAGGTCGAATCTTCCCCGACAACGGACTCTTGTACGAGCTCTCCAAATGAACGAATCCTCCGTTGGCATATGCGACAAGATAAGTAGACATCTACCACCCAGAGTTTGTTTGTCTTCGAAACAGGATGTGTCACCTGCGCAAGCGAACTTACAAGAGGAGTTGTATCGAACTTGGTGAGCTTCCATTTCTCGTTCGTTCGCTCTTCGGTGTTCAGAGTTGCAAACAGCTTTGCCAGAGCATCATCGCTCTTGTCTCCTCCGGGGTTGTAGATCTCTTCAGAAACCACGGACATGTTGCTCAAGTTGACAGTATTTTCACGAGATATCATGGTGATCGCAAACGTCGCCTTGAGTAGGGGCTCGTCCCAGCATGGAAATGCGCGCCGAGCAGCCGTAGGCTTAGGTATCGATAGTTTCCGAGAGTATTCACCAATCTAGTAATAGAATTGAACATACCTCAAATTGAGTGAGAGAGTACACCTTCTTCTCGCCAGCATCCTCATACGTAGACTTGTAGTACCCCATCATCGAACCCGTTAGGTTGCCCGAGAAGGCGATAGATAATGTCGCCGTGGAATTTGCGGGGAGGGTTGTAGGGAAACTGAGAGTGCCCCGCTCTGCCTCGGAATCAAGCGACCGTGTCGTATCAATCTGCTGTGTCTTGAGTTCGTGGGAGTACAGCAATACGTCCGATAATTCCAGATCGGCTACATTGAATACGAGAGCAGAAGTCTCTTTCTTGACCTTTAAACTAGTAAATGTATTGGAAACGATAAGTTTGCTAGAACGGACGACGCCCGCACCTGATCTTGACAAGACCTTCAAAGGTCTCCTTCTCAAGATCTGTTTTGATGGTGAGATCGTAGTGAGTCGGGTGAACGTCTGTGGGCAAACGAAAGTTGCCGATGGGGATTTCGTTGCCGCTACTCATCCTGGATGAGCGAGAGCACGTCCTAATGATGAATTTTCCGGACAGTCGTGACGATATTGGGTCGGAACAAGCACGGCGGGCTATGAAAGCTGAGTGTTTCCTGGACAAGGGCCCCAAAAAGGTGGTCTGACCCACACGCAGTATGTGACTTGCAAGGAATGATGCCATTTGATTAGCATCTGATACTCACCCTCGTTACTCCCTATTTTGATTCTAGTGCCGAGGTTTTACCAAGTGAGTTGGAGACTCAAAAGCGTCTCAATAGCAGAATCATGCAGACGAGGAAATACAGGGCAATACAACACTGATTACACACGTAACACACACCAACAAAACATAACATATATACATGCATCGAGAGGTCGCAGGGCCTCAAACAATCGAAACGTCAAACATTCAGGCGACCACCGGCACGAGTGAAGGTCGGTTTCAGGGACGACAGGGATTTCGGTAAGAGCCTATGTGCGGTTTGGTCGTGTTCCTTCAAGGCATTTTGGAAGTGTACCAAGATACTTTCGTTGGAGTCGATCAGGTCTTCCCAGCAGCGAGTAATAGCCTTGGCATTTTCGTGGTAGGCTGCTTCAAGCTTCACTAACTCATTGAAATACTTCGCGCTACGAGGTTTTATGAGTGACTGCTTCGAAAACACAGCGAATTGTCTCACTTGTCAATAGCCATGCGCTGTAGTTCATCCAGGACTTGTTGGACAAGTTCATCTCGACCCTTGCGGACGTCCTTCCTGACTTTCTCGAATCTATTTGAGACGCCTTTGATGATTGCCTGAGAATCAGATCAGCTATACCAAGAGACACTTTCGATGAACAGGAGACTACCCCTTGGATTTCGTTGAGCACCTACGACAGCGGGGTGAAACGTAGGAATGGATGAGTCAAGAATAACTCACGTCTACGATATCTTTAATTTCAACGTCGTCGGATGTCGGGGGGTTCATAGTTTTGGCATGGGATATGGTTTTCGTTGTGCTCAGGCTATTTGGCACGCTATATGGAGGGCGTTTATCGCCCTGGAGTGACTTCGGCTTTGGTGATATCTCCCAGGATAACGCTTGATCGAATGGTTCAGCTTTAATGTTTGCAGGGGCCATTGGAATTATCAAGGGAGAAAGGACATCATTCCCTGGGGATGGCGAGCGAGTAGAAGTTAGGGGGTCCTTGTTGTGCATTTCCGTCTCTGCAGAGCGAATAACTGGCTTTGACGTGTTGACCCGTGGCTCGCTTTCGGGATCGATATCCAGCATGTAATGGACGGGAGACGCAAAGGTAACACTTCGGCGTTTGTTCTGATGGGAAGGGGCAACTGTTGGGAGTTCGTGGACAGCCTGCTTGCTGGGGGCGGTTTTTGGCTGGTTGGGGGAAACACGGATGTCCGCCTTAGAACGGTCCGGAACAACAGAACCCTTGCGTAGATCTCTCTTTTGCTGGATTGGAGAATCGTCGAGAGTGAGATCAATGGTGACGATTTCTTTTCGAGGCGTTGATTCAATAGGTCTGAGTGGCTATATTTCACGTCAGAAAATGAGCTCATAACCGAAGCCGGACCAGTCACCTCGGAGGAATCCTCACTACCCTTTAAGGAGACAGAGTATTCGATGACATCTTCGAGCTGATCAGCATCATTTTCGATCGGAGAGAGATCAGACTCGAGATAAGGGTCTTTTGTACTCTGTGCAGCCTCAGTCTGGAACCCTTCTTCGCAGCCAGTCGGTGCGACGGTCGATACTGCATGTTGAGCGAAGTCTTCCCACGGTGCCTTCGACGATTTAACACTGGGACGACTCATCTCGCGAGGTCGGATGTCCCGTGCCTACGAAAACAGTCAACGGTGTCAGCTGCCAGCCGATGGGACCGACCTCCGAAATCTTTTGAGCTACGTGGTTCGTCTGAGTGATATCCACTATATTGCCGGTCTTCGCCTCCAAGTCAAAAAGTGCGTTTCAACTTCGGAATTAGGTGAAACTGCGGAAGTGGCCGCTCACCGTACTGTAGTCGGGGGTGGTAGGACTAAGGGGAAGTGAATCTGTAATCATCGGAGGCGATACGGCGGCCGAAGTGTGAACTGGCGGAGTGGCGCTTGTGTTGATACTGAAGTCGGGCAAAGAAACAGGGTCTGGCTTGTTCAAATCAGAAGTAGGAGGCATCTGAGCGTCTGCTTGTTTTCCCTTTCGGGTCTTGCCGTGTGTAGCTTTGGTCAGAGTCCCACTTATCACTGTGGTCCGCTGCTCCTTGATCCTTTCCGACCTACGCGTGCTAGCGCGAGTTGGCTTAGTCTTCTCTGGGAGTTCGTCCAAGCCCGAAATCGGTAGTTCCGCAGCAGGAGGGGGTTTGTTGACCTTGCTCCTCGAGTATCTCTTCGCCCTGGGTGCCACAGCATTGGGAACAGGAACCATAGGGGCTGATCGATCTTCGGCTGCGTCATTGTCCTCCATTTCCGCTCTACGGGTCCTCTTGTGAGGAGGGCCGGATGCTTCAGCTTCGAGTGCGCTGGGTTTCGTCTCTCTTTTTCGACGGCTACCTGAGATCTTTGGCGGGGGACTCCTATCTTGGAGACTGGCACACTCCGCGAGTCCTTTGTCGGTGGCAATAGACTCTGCTGGTGCATTTCTAGCCGATCCGACGGTCGATTTCCCGTCAAAGAGCACATCGTCCTTAATACCTAATGCCTTCGGTGGGCTTGTATGGATGACTAGGGCTTCTGGAGAGACAGGAACCTGGCTTCCAAAAACATCCATGTTGACTAGGGGGGCAGCATTCGACGAGGAACGTGGGGAGACATCAACCCGTGTACTGGAAGACCAATCGATTTCTGGCGAATCGGAACGAAGCACCCGTTTCTTGTCTCCCAGTGGGCTCGGCGCGGAATCTTCGGGCTTCGACGTAAGTTCTGGGGTTTTTTCGCTTCCCAGGACAAAATCCTTTGACTTTTTATCTGGCTCGCGGATCCGCCTGCGCTTGGTTGTACCTTGCTTTCCTTTCGGGTCGCGTCTGCGGGTTGCAAAAACCGAAGTCGTTGCGCGCTTCTTGCTGCTGTCAACCTCTGGTTCGAATTCGGATATGTCGGAGTATGTATCCTCGCCTGCCTTCGTGATTGTCGCCAGTTTCCCGAAACGGTGAAGAGGAGAAAGCTGGATCGGAGCCGGTAACTCGCTTTTAAGCGGGATGGCAGGTTTGATCTGTCCAGGTGTCGCTGGCTGGATAATAGTATCTGGGTCCGACGGGGGTGAAGATCTCTCCTTTCCAGAGTGGGGTGTTGGTAACCCTTCGGACGTAGTCGAGTCTTCGACATTGGTATTGTAGACTAGATTGATTGGTTAGTCGCGAGTAACGAACAATTTCCTGACTCCGATCACCTTGGTTGACAAGCTGGACTTTATCCTCAAAGCTCGAGGTAGGCGCTAAGGAGGTAAGGTCGTCCCCAAATTTGACACCTGAACCGAGCGAGATGCTCTTGGACGGCTTCACTGTTTTTGTGGGCGGATTGGCAAAGTTTAGCTTCCCCTGTTACTAGTCAATAGGTGGGTTGACTGGAAAATAAGTGCTCCTACCACACCACGTCGTCGCAGCGCCTCCATGAATCTGCGTAAGTCATCGCTTTTCAGCAGAAACTTTGCATAAAGACGACTTCCGCTGAGTGATTCCATCTCGTTATTAGCAACTAGAGGGGGTGACGTCAGATCAAGGGTTATCAATGCTTTTCCTGTGGGGATTCCTCCACGTGAATTGTCGATGGATACTGTGCGAATACGGGTGTAGGGTACTTGAAGGCTCTCGCAGGGATCGTCCTATTATAGTATGAGTATGATGAAAAGTGTCAGGTGAAGAGTAGCCAACGTTTTCAGTGACGACATTAACGAGGAACGCCTGGTTATCCATGATAAGCCTATCGGTCGCAAGTGGCTGGAGGAAGACGTGTCCACAGACATCTATTTCGTCGATGGGAAAGGGCTGTGGACTAGAATAGATTCTTGAGCGGTGTCAAGGTTTCGTTGATTGACCAACTGACTGCGTGATGTCACTTCTCGCGAGAGCATCGATAATCTGGGCCGCAACGTCATCCCAGAGCGTACCAGATGTCTTCTGTATGATATCCACGAGTTCCGCGCTACATTTGAAGAGCTTTGGGGAACCCAGAACTGCTTTCACAAACTTGATTCTTTGGAACTTTCCCTGCGAAGTGTTGTGTATAGGGGGGAGAAGTCTAACAAACAAGGTCAATAGCGCCTCGGCGAGTAGGTAATCTAGTAAGGAAATGCGTAAGCACAAACGTATAGTTCGTACAGGCTGAAACGACCTTTAGTTCTGGATATAGCAGCCCCAAGGCGCTCACTGTTGAGCTGGCATTTAGATCCGGAGTACCCATAGTGATAATAATGTAGAGATTACCCGCCCAGAACCACCTTGTCACGGAGCGCGGACTGAATAGTGGGCTGCCTGATGGCGATTTCCGTCAAAACATTGAATGCCTGGAAAAAAACTGTTCTAAACCAAGAGGCGGCGCATATATGCGACCATAACCAGGAAAATTTCACGCACGGTTAAGCTAAGGGGGATGCTGGGTATTGGGAGACCATGGAAGGAGTCCGAGAAGAAAAAATCACAGATAATACGACATAGACTTTCCCAAGCTGTGACCCTGGACTCAATATGGCCTAGCGACTGTGAATGCAGCCTCCAGGAAAATGATGGATATACCCACTGGCGTCTTTCTGCTCCAAGAAATCCTGTTAAGGAGCGCACGTCAGTCGTCGCTATCAATAGCTTTTCCGCAAACGTCTTACAAGCACTCCGGACAAAATGACCTCTGCAGTTGCATCCCACGCTTTACGCAAGTTTTCTTCTGAATTGGCGTGGGCATCGCACAATTTGTCCAGAACTACGGAAAGGAGAGAGGAAGAGAGCTGCAATGTAGGTTGAAGACAAGCACCGTATAATGGAAGTAGTGGCTGGCGGAGCACGGAGCGAAGTCTGGTTATCATCTGAACAGATGGAGATGACGAATTCTGCGGAGAGAATCAGCAGGACATGGGTCAAATGTCTACCCTCATACCAGAAGTACCAAACACGATGCGAGATGACTGAATGCATCCTGTACATGGCGTTCAACGCCCTTCTTATACAAGGCTGATCTGAGGGCTTCAGTAGCCTGCGATACTCCTGACATGTCGAAAGAGACAATCCGAGGTCTGTCCTACGTGATTGTAGACAATGGGGAATCGGGACTTGCCTTAATTAAATAGGGCCTTATCTCACTCTCTGAGTAGCACGTGATGAATGACTTTGGTCATGTGATCGCGACGCAGGGTATAAGGATATCGCGTTCAATTGTGAACATCAGCGACCCCTTCCTCTCTCTTTGCGCGACCTCTACTCTAATGGAGACCCCAGAAGAAGACGTCAAACCGACCATCCACTCGGACGACGTCGTAAAAATCCAGAGCGATATTAAACCCAAACACTCAAGATATGAAGATGTGTGGCCGGCAGACGTTCACGCCGCATTTATGGAAGGTTAGTCCGACGTTCTTGGTGTTGTATAGCACATGGTAACAAATGGCAGCTATTGCGTTGTACCCACCGATGGGTAAACGGCGTCTCAAATACTATCGGGTGTCCACCGGCATGGATGAGAACGAATCATCCCCTGCCATCAAATCGTTCGGACGCTGCCAGTTGATTCAGGCCTATGTAATGGAGAAAACTGGTAAAAATAGGTCCAGAAAACAGGTCTCCAGTCACCTCCAGAGGCTTAAAAAAATCTACAAGGACAACCCCGCTAGTTTGTCCAATCTTGCCAACATCATGGCCTGCTTCTGATTCCCTTCACACTAACTAGTGCGCGCCCTCTTCTCAGAAAATTCTCAAGCTCTTTCAGACAACCACTCCCAAGACATCCTCGCCAACCTTTCCCCCAGCAGTGCGAGTTCACCGAAGAGCGAATTCGATCACTGGCATCCCGCTGCCATAGACAATCTTCAGAACACGGTTACTAGTCTCGACCGTCCTTCTGCTTTCTCACACAATGCAGAATTGCCATCGTCTGTCAGCGGTGCATCCAAAATGTTGGGACCATCGACGAACTTTCACGGTCGTCCTTCCTTCGTGTTATCTCAAGAGAACTTTTCTCGACAGGGATGTCAGGCAGGTGTTCTGCACTGTTCTAATGGCGCCCCTCTCTTCCAGTACCATGAACCATCGCCGTTCCAGGATGCGATCGGCGGAGCTTTTCAAGCAAGTCCAAACTTCACCGCCTCCACGTTCTCGGTGTCAACGCGCCGACTTGTCTCAAAGCGCCCTGTGATCGGCCGACAGCTGGACTTACCACCATCTTATCAGTCTCGTACAATATACCCTCATGGATTCCAGTCTGCACATCGAATTAACTCTCATGATGGTTTGAACTACCCGTCGCCGGATATTCCCTGCAGTTTCCTGGTTTCTCCGAACGAGCAAATCCACTATACCCCACTCCACCCTGTCCAAGCATTCCACCCCGACAGGCGACTCCTTGGCCAAGATCTCGAATGCGACTGGGCCTGGCCTCAAGACTCCAACGTATCTTTCTCTCCTTTCGTGGCTCCATTATCCCGACGAAGCGCCTTTAGCGAGATCCGCCTTCAGTACCCGTTGTCGATGTATCAGTTCGCCCCCTTATGTCCGGAAAGGATGTTCGGCTCCCCTGAGTCTTATACTTCTTCATCCGAGAGCGACGGATCGATACTTTCTAAAGGGCTTTCATACTCGATTCTTCCTAGTCCCACGTCCCTCTCCGAGACCATGTCTACAAGAGCTCCGATTTCCTTTCCAGAACAGGACGGCGTGCCAGGATCATCTGAATACCTTGCGTCGCCTCTCATAACTAAACCTACGCCACTGTACCCGCTTTCGTACGTTCACTCCAACGACCGCCTCCTTTCACAGCATCAAACAACCGCCTTCCACGACTACCTCCCGGCCCAAACGCTTTCCCCATCATCCCAGCAGTGATACCAAGTTTTTACACATGTTTTTTGCGGTTTCCTCTCCGTGATGTGGTCCTGTAGGCTGTAGCTTATGATTTTGTTTAATGCCCGTGTTGTATGTGCCTGTGTACGTGTGTAATGCATGATCCGTTGGGCCTTCAAGTTGGTCTGCCTTTCTTGGTTTGAAGCGCGCGTGACAACGTAAACGAGTGTGTCCACGACTGTCTTCATTCGGCCTTTGGGTTTGCCTAGGGAAAGTACCAGGCTTTCTGGCTGGCGTTTACATCAACCCCGTTCGATGGAACCACGACAAAACGCAAGGTCTCTTCTATCCTCGCTCAAGGTAATATTCCAACAAGGTCCCGCTGCCAGGAAATGACAGTGACAAGCCATTTCTTCGACAGCCACCCAGAATACCCAGAATCAGGAGGCGAGACTTGCGCAAGGTCGGCCTTCTTTTCCCGCCTGACCACCTCTGTGCATTCCCAGCGTTCAATATCTTATACGACCTTCCAGTACTCATGGCTGCCTGATGTCTTGCGAGTGAAAGGCAGTGTACGTTGAGTAGCTCACCAAGTTCATGATTTCCGCATTTACAATAAACGTTCGAAGATAATACCACGAATCTTTGGTCCTGTCCTCACAGTGACTATCTTCTCTACGATTGTGGCATATGCATGGTCCCAGGGCACGAGAATCCAGCTCACGAATTCAGTGGTTCCTTTACTTTCTGTCGTGGTAAGATCATTCATTCCAGATCCCGAGACATCACTGGCATGACCGTGGACTAAATTCTGCTAATAGGTCGGCCTCATCCTGGTGTTCAGGTGAGTCTCGTTGTTCACCGCACACCTTGAACATGACCACGAATGGAGCTACGATGTGCTAGAAATGGGTATGTCTGTTTGGTACAAGCCTGCACAGAACGAACCTGACTGGGACTTTCTGATAGCACTTCTTATGACCGTTACTGGGAAGGCAGGAAATGCTTTTCGACTCTCACAGCTAATGTACTGCATTGCATGTTACGTCCTCTCCTACTGAGCAAACTGTCTAGGTTCGCAACCTGTCTCGAATGATCTGGGTCCACGTTGCCCTTCCCCCAACTGAGAATGACACAGCTTATACCAAGGGCAAGACTACAAACTCACAGCTCACATACGCAGAGCTGAAACGCCAGAAGATCGAGACATTGCAATACTGCGTTGGCTTTATTTACGCATTAAAGCACTACCTTCGTGGGGAGGATGGAATACATCACGCTGATTTGGCAGGAATTTTGCCGCCTCGTTTCTCCCGACACGGCGATATTGGCTATACCACGAACAGCTCTCTACCATCTCTAGCGACCTCTCCATTGGATAACGGCATGAATGGTGGGCATTCAGCTGACGCTACGAAGCGGGTGCGGCGAAAACGCAGCAAGAGGAATCTAGACCCACAAACCCACAGTGCTGATTCCACCACACCGCTTCTTAGCGACTCCCATCTTTCCGTCGAGTTCCACCCCTACGCCAATCACATTTCAATTCCGGTTCCTCTGACGTTCGTATCTTGTAAAGCTCTCAAATCTGTCTGCTCATGCACATCTTTTAGCATTGCACATGAGATTTCACGCGCCATCTTCAAGTTTAAGCGTGAAGGTCTACTGGAGACGGTTGGTCCCGCAGGTAAGCATGGTGCGATTTGGCATAGGCGGAGCTGAAGACCTGTCCTCTGTCGTTATCATCATCAAGGTACAAATGCTATGAGTGGATTGTGAATTCCTCTTTTCTGCTGTCACATGCCCATGCTAAACCTTTTCAAGGGTTCAATCTATGGTCGATCAGATGACGAACATGGAACGAATTGCTAACACGTCAATTCCCTCCTCCTGTCAGTATTCTGCTCTGGTTATTTGACATTTGAGTCTCACACAAAGTCGGCAGATGGTATCCATCTCAAGCAATGTGTAACGCTGTACCTCTTCGCTCTTCCTCTTACACTCATAAACGATTTGGGCTGGAAGACCATCCCAATCATAACAGTAGTTGCGTTCACATTGATGGGTATAGAGGGAATTGCGGACGAGATTGAAATGCCTTTTGGTCAGTATGGTCCTGAAACTATCTTGCTCACCAACACTCATGAAAGATCAGGTTATGACCCCCAAGATCTACCCATTGGTGAGTATGTCTCTTTGTAAATGTTATCATGCTAATTTGGGGCAGAAACCTACTGTGATGATCTGAAGGAAGAAGTCGAGTACGTGCACGTCAACTTGCTCCGAGACTCCTGGCTCACACTGCATGTTGCACCCAGATATATGATTGAGAGGTTAGCGGAGGGTGGTCACGGAGTAAATGAATTTGACGATGGGGAAGGCGATGATTAATACCTGGCCATTTAATTTGGCCTATACCTACCGGAGGACAACCGTTCAAGAATACCATTGTGACTGCATCATCTCGGTTTTGTTACCCGCGAAGAATCATAGTATTAACCTATCATCAAGTCTAACGAAACTCTGGTGTACAGAATTCTCCTGGACCGTAAGGCTGCGAGTGAAGAATGAGCAAACGACAATGGAAGGGATAGGGCCACGAACCTTGGATGCCAGCGCAGTCAATCCAGCTGAGTTCTCACTGGTATGTCGTCCGCTTTGTGGCCCTGGCTTGGGTTTTACACCTTTTGCGAATGCATCAAGGACCTTCTTCGTAGTTGCGGGGGTAAGATCCTCCTGTGTCCAGCATTAGCATATGTTCGAAGGACGAGCTCACTAACGCACGTAAAAGTCGTCACCAACGACCATCATTGGTGCATTGCTGCAAGCACCCTGGCATTCAACCTCAATAACGGTGAACTTGCCATCCTTGGTCGTTTCGCCGGGTTTAAGTCCACCAAGATGAGAACAAACGGTGTCAAGGATCTCGGTGGAGCCTCGTAACATGCACGGCGTAGTGGTACAGACTTGGACAAAGTTCTGACCGATTGGCTCTCTGCAGAAACGAATGCTTAGCTCAAAAGCACGCGATCATCATGAATGAGTATACCGGTTGAACATGGTGTAGAAAGTCGCGACCTCGTACACGCGCATTGGGGGCATTTCCAGAAGCTTTGCAACATAGTTCATGACGCTAATGCTCGTCCATCCCTTGTTCTGACGCTGGCCGAGATCGAGGAGGGGAATGACAGCAGCCTTCTTGTACTGTGGAGGATAGTGGGATATGATTTCTTCCGCTTTCTCGAGGTTGACCGGGGTGAATTCGAATGGAATCTACAAGTTGACTGCATTTGAGTGTTCGTGTCTTCGTGCACAGTACGTGCAACACACCTTTGGGTTGTTATACTTTGTGTCCCGGTGCTAGGTTCAAACGCATCAGCATAGGCTTGTTCACGCTGCCAAACGCTACCGACCACAAAGAGTGCATCTGAGCGCCTCGTATATGATGTGGAGATGTATCTCCGGGCCACTGCAAGCCGCAAAGCGGGCGAGGACTTGAGCAACTGAGCGAGGAACATGAGTGCGGTCACTACCGGAGGATGTGAAGAACGAGCAGCATAACAATATTTCTCACGCTACCAGTTCCCACATTTCCAACTCGAAACCAAGTCCAAGTCGACAATCAATTATAATATTGATTGCAAGTCGGTTTTGCAAGCTACAGCAATCCTATAGCTAATGCACTCCATGCCACCGTGACCTAACTGGCATCGATCATGGAGCGACGCCATTGTGAAGTAATCTGGTCGACCTTGAGAAGCACCCCAGCGGTAGCCCTCCGTAGCTCGGCTTCATGCACCCCACCAACCCCCATGACGCGAATACCTTTCTCAAGCAGACCGAACACCTGACCAGCCCATTCCCCTGTGCCTATCAATAGTGTAGTGTGTTCTAGACCCAGCGAACGGCCACCATCTAGTTCAAGGCAGCCATCCAGAATGACCAGAGTCAGGTTAAGGGCCGATGTGATCACCGATGCCTCCTTGCTCTTCTCGCTCCCTCGCTCCTCGTCCTGATCGTCGAAATTGTCTTCAACAGGCTTGATTATCTGTCTTGATCCAAGAGTAACCGCAAGCTCCAGAGTGTCGGGTGCAATGAGGGCAAGCCACTGTGGGGCATTCTGGGATGCATGCACGAGGATCGCCATCATGCTCAAAAACGCCGACAGAATAAGTGGATTCAGGATGAGACCCGTGCCAGCGCCACGATATTGATGTAAGACGTCACGATGGGCGGTCCGCTCCTCCCGTGTCTGTTCGTCGCGAAGGAAGGCCCAGAAACGGTTGATGAAAGGCACTATAAAGAATTCGGCAGCGATACTAGTGAATGGGACTGCACCAGGTGGCCGTTGCGACGAGGAAACAGCGCTTTCGTGGCTAGCTGAAACTTCAGTGACTTTCGCGGATCTTCTTATCCGTAGCTGTCTTTCCCGAACGATTTCCGGAACCCTATCGGCTGTAGCCTCTCGACTTCTGTCAATGGCCATCCTTGCGATTCCTTCGACAAGAGGTTGTAGGGGATTACCGACTCTGGCAGCTAGATATTGCTGATGCAAAGTAGGTGGTAACATCTTGCTTGGAAAGGCGGTCCGTGAGTGGGTGGGCGGTTGTAACGTTTCGGAATGGATAGGAAGAGATGCTAGCTCCCTAGATCCCAACGCCAGTGCATTGAGCATCACCAGACGTTGATCAGATGTATACTGATTCTTGAAGAATTCCTCGACGATACACCTGCGATCCCTCAGAGACAGAAGCGTTCCAGCTGAGTAAAAAAACATACTGGGCAGCGATTTTTGGGCAACATGCGACCAAGGCTATCATGATACGTTGCCTCTTGTTATCAAAATCTTCGAAATCGAATTTGTCGTTGAGGGAGGTGAAACCGTAGACAAGGTTGGCAGCGTTTTCGGCTGCAATGGAATCAGCACGCAATGATCTGGACGAACTAAATTGAACTCACCTAGCTCTGTCCCATAGTCGCGCTTCCTGCGAATCAATTCTTCACCGACATTGATGGCCATCTCCATCTTGTCCGCTTCCTGGTTCTCCTCAGAGGACCCCACACCGGTACCCCGCACGAGTTCCCCTAACTGAGCGAGATACACAGGACGAGGTATCTTCTTTTTACCAACACGAAGCGTAGGATCTTTCTCAATCTCATCGAGTTCTGAGGGTGTGGGCGACGGTGAGCGCGAGGATGCTGGAGAAGCATAACCAGTCAAAGAATCATCCGAGTCATATCCTCCATCATCCCGAACCTGCACCCGAGTTGCGGGGGCGATTCCTTTACGTGCGACCGTTCCCGTCATCATTTCCGTAGAGGCGTTCCCAACCGCTTCCACTTGATCACCCTGGACATTATCTCCCTCGTGTGTAGGTTCGAAATCGATGTCCCTCTGGGCGCAAAGCTGTCTGATGTGTCTTGCCCATGGTCTTCCGTCTTCATCTCCTTCCCAATCACCGAAATCAAGGTTTTTGCCGACCCTCCAAGCCACCACTTCAGCGACCACCATACCACAGTGGCGTACAGAAGCATCCAGATGATTGATATACGAGCCAACCGCAGATATTATGGAAGGGGAGCGTGCGACTGAGGCAAGCTCCGCTGAGGATGGCGGAAAATGTGTTATGATGAGAAGGAGCAACGCGGAGATGTCTGTACAGATGTGTTCAGTGAGGGATCACAGTTGAATTCCTGAACTTACGTTGATGTCGAGAAAGCAGGGAATGCTTGATGTGGTCTGACGTACTCCACACGTCAGTAATGCGAGAAAGTAGGGCATCCAGTGCTAAAATATAGAAAAGATGAGGACGTGCTGTCAGTGTTGGAAAGACGGAAACCACCTTGCGAAGATTCTGTGGAGCTCGCCAACCAGCATACGAACACTC
>JBBPRG010000046.1:0-29378 GCA_038092895.1 Chalciporus pseudorubinellus | reverse complement strand
TTGGTGTTAGACTGCCCTAATTTCATGGAGTCGCGCTAAGTCCCTTAAATGCGGGAGTTGACAGTGAATCTGCCTGATCGATCTTTGACTCGCTTCGCTATCAGTGCGATCGAATGTCCAGAGCAAAGACGACGGTCATGTAAATACTAGGAAATGTAATCCTACACTAGCATCCCTCTACAATGTCCTAAGCATGCAAGGCGATCAGCTCAGTACCCGCCGGATGCCTTCCTTTTGGGAGGGAGTCAAGCGGTCTGGGAACTGAACCTCCCAGCGTATTATGAGATCACCCTTATCCTTCAAACTGCCCTGCTTACGAATCGGCATACCCTCTGCAACAATCCTCGTCTCCTGACCGGGTTTTACGATCCCTACAGGGAACGGAGCCTGGAGCTTGCGGCCATCCAGCAGCTCTACTATCTTCCTGGAGTCACTGCCAGCCAGCGCCTCCACTAGGGGTATTTTAAGGCTGCATATGAGGTCATCTCCGTCTCGCGTGAACACAGGGTGTGGCTTCTCTTCGACGACAAACACGAGATCTTGGGGTTCACCGTTTGGCTGCTCGTTGCCTGCGCGAGGGAAACGAACTTTAGTCCCGCTCTTCCAACCAGGAAGGACTTGTATCTCGAGAACTTTCTCCTCCATGGTACCGCTGAGTAGTTTGCGGTTGACTTTCAGATGCTTGGTTGCCCCTGAATAGAGGTCTGCTAACGAGACTTTGAGAGGACGAGTTATTTCGGAAGGTTGTGGTGCTGGTGCGGAAGTTGCGCGTTGCGGGCCGGTCGATGTAGGGCGTTGAGGCATACCACCGGGCATACCTCCGAAGGAGCCACCGCCGTTCTCATCGAACATGAATGACATTGGATGCCTTCCTCCCATACCGCCCATGCCACCCATACCACCCAATCCGGAACCAAACAAGCCTCCCGAAAATATTTCTCTATGAAGCAGTAAGTAATGACAGGTACAAAAGATGAAAGAGGTGTCGCGTACTCAAATATTCGCTGAGGATCGGTTGGTGAGAATCCTCCGCCACCTGGACCAGATGTGAAAGTGAACGTAGTGCCACCAGCACCAGGGAATCCCCCATAGTCAGCACCAGGTGGAGGCGCGCCTCTACTTTTGAGGCCTTCTTCACCGACTTGGTCAAAGACTGTACGTTTGTTCTTGTCACTGAGGACTTCGAAAGCTTCGGAGATCTAGAGGGGTAAAGTGAGCCGATGAGTTTGAGAGAGGAACAAGAGACCAACCTCTTTGAACTTTTTCGAAGCCTCTTCTGAGCCCTGATTTCTATCTGGGTGCCATTTCAGGGCCTGCCGGTGAGAGGGTTATGAGTAGGATTACAATGAGCGGACACGGACGTACCATTTTCTTGTAAGCCCGTTTTATGTCATCTTCTGTAGCATTGCGTGGCACTCCCAAGACCTTGTAGTAGTCTGCACCCATTTCGTTGGCTGTTCAGAGGAGGACAACAAAGTCAAAGTGCATTCAATTTGAACTCGCTGCCACAGAACAAGCCAGAAGGTGCTCGAATGACGTCAGGGGCTGACTGGCGCGTGACCTAGTGTGACGGGTACTAGTGACACCTGTCACACTTCTACTTGGACCTTGACTTTGTTTTCGAGATGGCGAGCACGGACGACACTTCCACCGGACATTTCCGTATCTCTTGGTCGACCTTTTTCCCCTTCTCTTCTTCTGCGCTCGCGTCTCTCCCAGAGAACACTCAGCGACCAGCGAGATACACAAGAGAGGACGACATCCCACACCAAGATCCGAATCGTGAACGTCCAACAATCAGAGACTACAGCGCAATCCAGTCCATCCCCCCGAACATCCGTGTCCCTCAGAAAGTTGCTACAGCCATAAAGGTCGAGGGGAAGGTCTGGTTTGCAAACGAACGAAGTCAGTTTCACAATCTCTCTTCATCCCCTATTCACCCGGTCCCCAGCATGGCTGTCTTGGCTCAATAATGCCATCCTCATTGGAACGTTCGCATTGGCCTTATTCAATGCCTCTCGAGATCCTGTCGCCCGTGCCTTCGCGTATATTTATGCAGCCATCAGCATTGGCATCGTGGTATGTGTTTATCCCAAGATGATTCCCCCCAACTCAGCGCTCGAGAATTTTTAAGATATATGGCTTTTACCTCTATCAGTCTCGCATCGCTATGATCCGCAAACGTGATCCCGGACAT
This sequence comes from Chalciporus pseudorubinellus, assembly GCA_038092895.1. NCBI lineage: Eukaryota > Fungi > Basidiomycota > Agaricomycetes > Boletales > Boletaceae > Chalciporus > Chalciporus pseudorubinellus. The sequence continues at coordinate 27,181 of JBBPRG010000046.1, read as the reverse complement.
TATGGTTTGTCTAGCCCATTCCGATGTATGGTTATATCTCACCCGCCATAGACGCTATCGTAGGGCCGGTAGTGGTTAGCGCCATCTTGTTTATAGCGGTCCTGGCCAACTTTTTAATTCGCGGTATGTGCCATCGTCTTGATCACGGTTCGCGTTCTAATTATGCTGGCTGTCCAGTTCACGAGCTGTAAGCATTTACACATCTATTGTAGAGCCGCGTTAACGCAATTTGTAGCCGTCAACAAAAAATCCCGATTCCCGGTATGGCCCTCTTGCAACAGATCATGCCAAGCTACACCCCGTCTGCATAATATCAATATCTTTGTATTAATATGATATAGTGACTTCGAGAAAGAGATTTCTCTATTCCCTTATATCTTCACGGAGCCGTCCGTGATGTATTGCTTTGTCTAGAAGATATACTATCTCGTCCTCTGGCTGATCTTCTCGCCCGATCTAGGCCCGCCAGTCGAAGATATCATTGATCACCGTCTGCTGCTGCCGTCACATGCGCAGTTGGTTCTGGTTCGGTGTGCCTGTACAACATTCGTTCTCTTTCGTTGAGCTGCTGATCCATCACCGGAAGATGCCGATTCTCGTAGCCAACCACCGAAGTCCACGCGGTGTTCTGGTCCCTAACCATGGTTGCTGTCTTTCAGTCGAGTCCGAATTCGTGCCACTGTATCACCAGTGGCAGCATCTTCATCTCCGCTCCACATCATGACGAAACCGACCACCGCCTCGAAGCCCAACTCACCGATGTTAATCTTGGGTCTTCAGCCGCCGCCGCATCGGACTCATCCACTGAATATTGCAGACAATTTGGTGAAATTCCGAGAATGGTTAAGCATGGGCAGTGAGTCATGCTCCGTGCCCCCCGCACCCCAAGAGTGACTCTCGTAGTATCTCTCATTGGAAGTTTCAGGAACGTCGAATGAGGACGTCGTGCCAAGATGATGTGCTCTCGATCACAGTGCCTGGTGATTTTTCGACTTGGCTGTATCGCGTTCATTGTCTCCTGAACCACAGTTCCAGTGATATTACAGCACTTCCGGGGATGAATATATACAGAGAAATCTACGCAATGACCCGGATTGCCTGGCTTGCATCGTAAGTACGTTTACCTGATACGTGTAGAACCCAATTCTCCAAACATAGCAAGTTTGACCGGGCTGCAGCGGAATGAAAGCCATTGCAAACCCGGAAGGACGCGAGAGGCGGCGACTGCCGTGTGCAGTGCCTACTTCAAAGCCTTCTTCATTTTCTGAGAGAGGTCGTTATTGAAGATTTAGAACGAAGAATATAAATATAAAAATACCTCTTCCATAGCGTCCAGGTCGTTGGTCTCAATGCGAATAATCTTCTTTCCGAGGATTTTTTCGATTTCCTCCATTTGTAACCACGTTCTCTTGTCATGGACGAAGTTGATCGAGATACCTTTGCGACCAAAACGCCCAGTTCGACCTGTGTTTGCTAGTCAGGAAAGCGTCGATCCCTAGTGCCAAAGTGGACGCACCGATACGGTGAATGTACGTATCGATATCCGGTCTAGCGTCACCGGTGTGGGAATTTCCGCGCTCGTTCATCAAGGGAAGATCGTAGTTGACGACCATGTTGACTTGCAGAATGTCGATACCACGAGCGATGACGTTGGTCGTGATCAAGACTTTCTCCTTACCCTCACGGAAGCTGTCGATAATACTATCACGCTCGGAAGCATCCTTGGCACCGTGGAGGGAGGCTACTTTATGTCCCTCAGCAGTCATTCGCTGCGAGATTCTATCTGCCGTGTGCCGATGCTAGGAAGGAACAAATTAATTTGGGTCGGACACGAGATCTGAAACATACTTGACAGAAGATTATACTTTGGCCAATTGTTAGCAATTGGTAGAGCGAGACCAAAATGTCATATTTGTGTTCTTCGTCACGGCAGTCCATGTAGAATTGGCGAATGCCTTCCACTGAGAGTTCCTCCTTCTGGAGCTCGATCTTGTTGGCATTTGGAGCGAATTTATTGGCAAAGTTTCGCACGTGGTCCGGGAACGTGGCGGAGAAGAGAATGACCTGAGGTTGGGCACGAGGTAAGAGGCTATGGATGGATCATGAGCAGCGGCCGCGATTGAACGATGTGGTACGACTACTTTTTGACCCTCAGAGTCTGGTCCCCAAGACCGTCTTGATCAAGCATATTATCAGCCTCATCGAGGACGAAAACTTTGATCCCTGTTGAATCTATGACCTTTCGTTTGAGAAGATCGGTCATCGTTCCTGGTGTGCCGACAACGATGTGAGCTGTTATTCGTGAAACGTCCTTGGGAAGATTGTCTTTGATGGCGTATTCCGTTTGCACTGGCGTAAATTTTCCCATCGCCACCACGACAGACATGATTTGGCGGGCCAGCTCTCGCGAAGGAGCGAGACAAATAGCCTACAGCGAAATAAAAAATCGAACGTGTCTAGAGATATATAGAATCATTACGCACCTGAGTTTTGTTAAGAGAAAAGTCTACCCTGCTGAGCATGGTGAGGACAAAGGCAGCAGTCTTTCCTGTCCCAGACTGCGATTGTCCAATCATGTTTTGTGGCCTAGCCAAACCAGTCAGTTTACACGTTCCCAACGCGATCGAGCACTCACGGATTAGCCAAGAGCAAGGGCAAGGCGCGTTCTTGGATCTTGGAAGGCTTCGAGAAACCCAGCGCATAGAGGCCCTTGAGCAGATCTTGATGTCTGAGCAAGGAGATATAGGTAAGACGGTGGATGCAAATATCATTCTTGCTCGACTGACAATCCCAGTTCTTCAAATGACTTCACACTGTACAGGGGAGAGTTTGGATCAGCTTGCTGATCTGCTAGCGTGACCTATGACCCAGTGAATCGGGAATACACCTTGCACACGAGGCAACCTACCGTGACCTCGAAAGTGGACGACAAGAGATCAGTGGTTCCTACGTTTGTGAAGTTATAGGTGATAAGCTCAGGAGTAAATGAACGCGCGCACCTGATCGAGGCACTTCTGCCACTTCGAGCTTCTTTTCCTCGCCCTCCTTGCCATCGGGTTTCGTAGTTGCTATAGATCAGATTAGTAACGGGGTCGTGTGTCCAGACTCATTCTGGTACCGTCAGCCTCCTTGGCCGTGTAGAAACCGTCGGCGTCCCTCTCCATGACTTGGTTGTTGACAAGAGATCAAGTTGATTCCGTCAAAGTCCAATTGAGGCCCGGACCTGACTCAGCAGTCTTATCTAATCTAATCTTCTTCTTCCGTTCTCGCGTCTGTGCTGACGCTGACTGAGTCGGATCCTGAACATCCACAGTAAGTTTGAATGACTTGTTTCCCTTTGATATCACACCTTCATCATAGTTTACTTCTTTCTAGAGGAACGCTCTGTCCCATGGTTCATCCCCCTACTTCGTGCCTTCCACCTGGTTTCGCCAGTCATGCTCTACAATCATTGCAGCGAGTGCAACATGGAATATCCATAGAGCTCGTCTACATACCTCACGAACGCTGGCCACTTCGACCCGGATGTACCACCCACACGCGCCCCGCGCTCCGCATCTCAGTCCTCGACTCTTCGTTCAATCCTCCTACCCTGGCGCACTTGGCACTCGCCAACTCTCCGCACCCTTCGTCGACTCAACATTTCTTGTCCAGTTCCACTGCTTCGGAGGCATACGATGCCCGACTATTGTTGCTCTCCGTCCGCAATGCAGATAAAGCCTTACAGTCGGGGGATGCAACTTTCGTCCAGCGACTCGAGATGATGCGCGTCCTCTCACAAGATATCTGTTCTACAGACAGTGCGGGGAGCGAAAGCGAAAGCCCACAGTCCGGCGGAAACGTTGCTGTAGCGATCATGGACGAACCCACATTTGTCGGAAAGTCGCCCGTCTTACTTCGTTTCCTCCGATCAAGACTGGCAGCTGTTATTGATGTCTCTAGTCATAGTGAGACGACGGATATGCTGTCCCGTCTCCCCTCCCCGAAGTTAACGTTCCTTTTGGGGTTTGATACCCTTGTTCGGCTTTTCGCCTCCAAATATTATCCCTCAGAACAAATGATGGTCCAGATGCTCCACTCGCTCCTCGCTCCACATCAAGAGGATTGCCGCATCGTATGCGCCCATAGACGGAGCCCTGGTGTTGACCAGACGAATCAAAATCAGATACTGGAAACCACAGATGAATTCATCGCGAGTGGTCGCATAAGTTTTATCGACATTGGGACGGATGAACAAACGTTCAGCTCAAGTGAGGTGAGGGCCAAAGTTGCAGCAGGAGATGAAACGTGGCAACGGCTAGTTACCGGGGCCATCGCAGATTATATCATTGAGAAGAAGCTTTATGTCGGACAGACCAAGGAATAGACATAAAAAACAAATGGGTGTGGTATTAGGATCACAAATACAATTACATCAACATTTGGAGTGCAGGAAGGATACATGTTCTTATGAAGTACGAGTAGTGTCATTATTGTTTGCCGGGTCAAGGCAAAGTCATAGGGATAGAGAAAATCACAGGATGGATTGTGCAAAAGCGACAGCAACAGTCTGTAGGGAGGGTGAGCACACTACCATAAAATTCCTTTTGTTCAACATACCTCAGAGTGGCTCAACGATACAAGAACTTGGGTGATTCCCTTGCTCTGGGCAGCTTCCTCCGCGTCACCGTGCAAGGTGACCGTCGGAACACCAGACTGGTTTGGAAGGATTTCAATGTCCTTCATCGCAGCGGCAGCTCCCTTTGACGAGACTCCGAGTGACTTGAAGACAGCCTCCTTGCCGGCCCAACGTGCGGCGAAGGACGATGCGGGAGAAGGCTGGGAACGGCAGTAAGAGATTTCGACCTCAGTGAAATTGCGCTGGACGAAGGTCGGGTTCCACCAAGGGACGGAGGAGATGAGTTCTAGAGAAGTCGAGCATGGATGTTGAGCATACACGACATTGAAGTGAAAACATGTGAAAATACCTTGGTCGACACCAACACCAGCAACTGAGCGGGTAGCTCCAAAGGCCTCCGTAATGGTTTTCACGTTCGTGACATCGAGAGGTACAGTTTTGTTCAAGTTGGCGGTGTAGGAGTAGTTGCGGGTCTTTGGATCGAAGGTAGCGCGAGCCATAGGGTTCATAAGGACTGGCTGCTCGAGCTCAGGACTGTAAGGGGGACCCTCTTTGATTCTGACCAACGAATTGGATGTCATCATCTCGGTCATGACCTTGTAAGCCTCCCGGTTGCGAGATTGATTGCGGACTCTGTAGGACTCGAAGTCGGAGGGGTCGAGAGAAGCAAATAGGAGGCGGGGATGGACAATGACAGCAGTGCCACCGACTTGACCGAAACCGAAAGAAGACTATAAAGCGTGAGGTGATTGTCACTAATACGAACAATTCACTTACCATGACACCAGCGCGAATTCCGTCGGTATGAATGGACTTTGACGGGAACATGAGATTGTGGTGGGCCTCGAACCTCGCATCGACGTTGCTTTACGAATAAAAGAAGTTAATAACTAAGCAGTTCAAGTCACGAAGCGTCGAGACTTACTCGCTGTTACGGTTCCCGGGAATGATGCCAGATATGACCGTTTGCAACAGACCTGCCATCTGCCACGCTGCAGAGCCACCCTTCGAGTGGCCGAGCAGGCTCTTTTGAGCCATGACGGGAACAGCATTACCATGAGTGCGGGACATTGCGGCGAGAATGTTATGCCACATTTCGGTCTCGTTCTTCTCGTTGGCTCCAGTGCTCGTGCCGTGTATTGAGAGAACCCCGATGTCATCAGCGGTCAAACCCCACACAGCCAGAGCGCGGCGCATCGGTCCTACTCGAGCGTCAGCTCCTTCGAGCATACCATATGTGCCCAACACTTCTTTCTCCTGGCGGCGGGCTTCCTTCTCGATATCAGCGACACGAGATGCGAAATAATCCTCGTCGATAGTGCCATCCTTGGATTTTTGCTCTTCAGCCTCCTCGCGGAGTTGAGCATGTTCGTGACTGAGCCAGTCTGAGATTTGTTTGCGCCTGAACGCAATCTGACGGGATCGATATTCGAGAGCGAGGGAAGGGAGAGGGTGCTTGGAGGGTAATTCGCGAGCAACGCTGAGGGCACCGCGTCCAGGCGCAGGAATGGAGCGTCCAGCCTTGTCGCTAACAACAATTGAATACGTGACTCTTCAATTGTTAGTCAGCACACTTACGTTGAGGTAGAGGTGAAAGCCAAAATGCCACGGATGGGGGCACCAAGTTCGATGGCGGTCTTCGCGTTCATGACAATGTGAATACCTGTTCCTTGAGACTCCATGAACTGATTGACTTGGTTAGTAAAAGTTTGCGATGCAGCTAGCTGATTACTCACTCCTGCACGTGTTGTGGTAGCCGGTCGGGACATCTCCGTAGGCTCACGTCCCATTGCAAACTCCGTCTCGGCATTGCTCGTAGCCTTCATATTGGCGAACTCGTAGGAGCCCTCTTCACTAATATCATCGAAACCACCTGCGATCATGACTTTCGCCTTGCCCGAAAGAATAGTGTCACAGGCAATTTCGAGGGATTGAAGAGCCGTCGCGCTGCAGGCCATAAGCAACCTGGTGATTTAACAGGTAGTGACACTTACCAAGCGCCGACAGGTATCTTGACAGGTCCGCTCGAAGACATAAGGAGCAGGTTAATCCAACCAGCGGTGGTGTTGATGAAACTATGCATCGAGTAAACCATGAGCTTTAATATGAATAGCATGATGCTTACGTTTCCTGAAGGATGTCATTCTGCACTTCCTTCTCCTCCCGGCGATCTTTGAACATCTTCGCGAGTGACTCGGTGCCTCCCATGCCACTTCCAACACAGGTTCCAACCTCGGAAGGATGGACATGATTGTACAACTCATAAGGATCAGTGATGCCTGACATGTTGAGGGCTTCTGCAGTGCAGACCAGGGCCCAGAGTGTGGCCCGATCTGTTTGAGCGATGATGTCCGGAGGAATCCCGTACCTTCCAGCATCCCAACCAGTCGGGATCTGTCCAGCAACCAGGCGACTGAAGCGGAACGCCTTGGGGACAAAGACGCGAGCGCCTTTCTTGAACTTCACGAACCACTGGTCACCCTCCGCGGTCCAAATGTCACACTTGTCTGCGTGTTCGTACTTGAACTTCTCTGCCTCGGACTGAGCAACTTCGATAGGCTCTAAATCGTGAATGAGCTCGATCTCTTGATTGAAAACCTTCTTCTTGGGATCGTAACCGCGGAAAAGCTCGGGTTCTGTGGACTACTCAGTATCTTCAAGTCAATAGAGTTTTTGGTATGAACTCACCGATCAAGCGCACACCAGCATGGATCAGGATTTCCTTCTCGTAACGGCCTCTGACGTCCTTGTCATCCACCGGTTCGCCTGTTTTTGCGTCAACCCAGCCGACGTGCAACGAACCGTCTTTCAGGCGACCGTCGAAATGTTTGATGAAGCCCATGATCCAGGCCATCTCAATGCAACCCTCGATAGTGAACTCTCCTCTAGCCTCCATTTCCCATCTCGTGCGCGAGCTACCCCAAGGACCGACCTCAGCGAAGCCAGTGATCACGATGACCTTTTCGAGATCGATGATGCCGCGCAGTTTGCTGAGCTCCTCAAGAGCGGAAGGTGAATCAAGGGCAGGGAATTCGAATTTGAAGTTAGCACGAGGAACAACATTGACGCTTTGGAGGACTCGTTCCCCTTCAACGCCATTGATGACTTGGAAGTCGAGAGCATTATCTCTAGCGATAGCACGACGGAGTTCGCTCTTCTTGTTGAGGTTTTGGCGAATGCGGGTCGTGACTTCGGCGAGATCTGGTAGGCGATCCATACCACCATTCAGGTCGGCCCAGATTGGCTCAACCTGAGTGATACTGAAGAGAAGAGGGTGCATAAGGCCAAGTATGTTGAAAGCCATCTCCTTCGCTGAGAAAGTCCGGACACCGTAGCTTTCGAGTTCATGTGCAACTGTGTTCGTAGCGTCCATCAGTCCGGTACCTCGCGTCCATCTAAGATTGCGAGATGAGCATATGTAATGGAAGGTTTTCAGCACTACTCACCCAATTACAGCACCAGCCAGGCATAGATATTCGCCCCAGCTCTCTGAGTTCCAGCGCTGGAACAGGGTTTCGAGAGATATCTTCGATTCAGAGTACAACCCATCACTGCCGAACAAGCCATGGTTGGGAGAGAGGGGAAGGATGACCTGAGTGGGTCGTGTGACGAACTGGCGTGACGCCTTCTTTGTCTTGACTGCACCAAGAATGCGGAGCAGGTTAACCAGCATGATACGATGGGCTAGTTCTGACTTGTCGTCCAAGCCGTCAATTTCTCGCCCGTTCTCTGGTATCGCGGCGAAAGGAAGGATGTAATCGAGATCCATCCCGAGCGTAGCGTAAATGTAGTCAACGAGTGCTTCCACATCTTGTTTTGAACCTTGGTTGAAAGGAACAACTGTCAAGGCGGAGCCTCGTGCGCCGTAACTCTGGTAAATGGACTGGTAGTATTCGACAGTTGAGCGGCTGTAGCGAGAAGTAGTGATGACGACGTGTGCTCCTCCTGAGAGAAGGCCCTTGAGAATTTCGACACCAATTGAACCCTTTCCGACACCAGTGAGGAGTGCGTTCTTGTCCTTGAAAGTGGTACCGGAGGTCGCTATTTCGTGCAAGAGGTCGAGGTAAACCCCGGTGAGGTTGCTGGAATACTCCCAGCTGTTTCCAACCTTGCGCTTGAGGTGCAAGAGGGGCACCTTATCGTCAGAAACCGGGGTGACAGCAGAAACCTTGGGCCGGAGGAACTGAGACGAGGAACGACGGTTTCGCATCCGCGTGCGAGTCTGCTCTGGACCCTTCCTTAGAGAACGCACGACGCCTTCGTATAGGGCCTTGATGCGGTTCTTTTGGTCCTGGCTAATTCCAGGTTGTGACTTCACGACCGTCCAAAGCTTGAGAACGTCCTCTTGAACCTTTTGGATGTTGACAGTGGAGATCGTATCACCACTTGCCATCTCTTCAACATACGCCTCCAGCTTGCGCACGTTCTCCCGAACAACCTCGCTGTAAACGATGTCTCCTTTCGCTGTGACCTCAGTGTGAGGAGCGGTAGGGAATGTCACTAAAAGGCAAGTCAGAAAAACTAAAAATTGATGATTTCCCTGGCTACTCACCGTCTTTGTAGACTGGAGGCTGGCCGATAACCTCTCTCGTATTGTCGATAAGCTGTTGACCGAATTGTTTGGCGAGCGCGTACGTGTCCCCCTTGCTTGGGTCACAACCGTCGATATGATATTGCATGTAGGTCAGAAGCTCGGGATCAGCTCTGTTGAGGAGAGCAATGCAGCGAGCGGTGAGTTCTCGGTCGACGGTTGTGAGTCGACCATGGATGATGTCGTAGTACATGAGCAATGCGTCCTGACGGACCCAATTCCACGAGGAATCGAAGTGGCGGGCTTTTAGAGGATCGAAGACAGGTTGGATTCCATCGACGTAGGTATCACCGTGTTCCTTTGCAATCGAGTCCAGGCGAGCTTGAAGCTTGGAAGACACGGCCTTTTCCTTGTCGTGAGCAATTTCCCCAGCGCGGGAGTCGCGGTTGAGATAACGCATATAGAGCTCGATGTGTTGAGCGGCGAACCGGTCCTGCTCGACTTTGAACTTCAAGAACTCCTCGCTGTTGATGGTGGCACCTCCTGCTCCGCTACCGCCGGATCCACCAGATCCACCGTTAGATAGAGAAATGCCAGAGCGCTGAGCATATGCGCTGACAACAGTGTCCAACCATGCCTTGCCCTCAGCCTCAGATGACAAGCGCTTGGCAGGTTCCATGGTAGTTCCCAACAGAAGAACGCCATCAGCTCGAGAGGAGCCCAAACCCCAAGTCTTAGACAAGTAGGCTTTGATAGCAGAGGCGTTGAAACCTCCAGGCATCTTTCCACCGATGAGGCGCGAGATGAGTCCAGACGTGTACTTTCCGAGGGTTCCCAAGTGTCCGACTCCCAACGCAGAGCCGAGCTCTTCCAGTGGGAGCTCCTCACCCTTTTCAGGAGCAGAGGCGAACTCGAGCTGGAGGTCACCTAAGATCTCGTTCTGCAGCGTCGATTTGCCACCGACAAGGTCCTTGATCGTCTTGGTGAGCGGAACCTCCTCAACTCTCTTCTTTAACTTCTGAGCGATAATGAAAAGGAGAATGTCACCAGCCTTCAGTGGTACGTCCTCAATGGTGGCAACGCTTTGGGAGGGGGAAGCGACGGCAACAGGGGCGGGAGTTGGAGCAGGTGTAGCGGTGGCGACAGGGGCAGCGGGAACGGGCTCAGCGGGAACGGGCGCAGCCTGAACGTCATCCTCAAAGAGGTAATAGATCTCGCGGGCATTTTTGGCGTGGCAAAGGATTGCTCGCTTCCGGCTAACCGCGTCATCTTGAGTCTCGTATTTGGCCTTAAGGGTCCTCGTGGCCATGCCGGTCAAGGTTGGCGAAGGACCGAGTTCGATGAAGCGTTCGAAGTGGTACTGAGTGAACAGTAGATCTTGGGTCTCAATCCAGCGGACTGGTGAGGCAAATTGGTAGGACAAAAGCTCCACGAGAATAATGTAGGCCAACTTCTGCCGCTGTTCCGGTGACGCCCAGTTCTCTTGGTCCCATTTCCTCAAAACTTTGTCAAGACGAGGCGAAGACGTTTGCTCGTAGATCAGCTGCGCATATTCCTTCGTAACATCAAATGGCTTAGCAACCAGGTTCGGGATGTATTTGCCCACAAGCATGTCGGGGTTGAGTAGAGAGGGGTTGATTTTCTTTGACAAGTCTAAGGTGACGATATCTTTAGTCGTGTATGGCAAGGAGAATCGAAAAACTCACAGGCTCGGAATGGCATGACACCTGCCCACAAGTACCTGGAGTGGAAGGGCACGTCGATACCAGGAAGTGGGATCGTCGCGAAGCCACGCTCAAGCTTGATATAGCCTTCAGACTCCTGTAATTCCTTGGCACGCCCGAAAGACTCTAACACGATGTCACCCAGCATTTCTTTCACCTTGTCCACCGTGTAAGTCTCAGTGAGCTACACGCATCAATGTGAGATAGTTTCACTCGATAGCACTACACTGCGTACCTTGGCAATGTCGATCTTCTGAATCTTCAAGTAATTCAAGACATTAGTCATCGTCTGTAGAGAAACCAACTCTCCTGCGCAGACATATTGTTGGCCCTAAACAACTCATTAGGATACTTCTGGAGGTGAGAGTAAAGAGCCAACCTCGACGTTGTAATTGACAATTTCGAGAAGCGTGCCTGTACGAGTGGAGATAGTGTCAACGACCTCTCGGAGGGCGGCATCGGTGAAGGTCTTTGAAATGCGGCTTGGGTTCACAGCACACATTGCATAGTTGGATCGATTGTGGGCATCGCGCTCGACTGCACGCTGCATAGTGATACCACGGTAGAACACGACATCGACAAGGGCGGAAATATGGAGAACATCGGCGATGGAAGCAAGGGCGGAGTACTCGCCGAGGGAGTGACCGGCGAAGGCACATTCCTTCTGAACGAATCCTTTGGCGCGCATGTCTTCGAAAGCCGCCTTTTCGGTCACCACCAAAGCGATTTGAGCGAATTGGGTGGCAAACAGCAGACCGTTCGGGTGGCTGAAGGTGTACTTGGGAGTGCGATCATCAATATCGGCGAAGAGAGGGAGGGTCTTGACGTTGCCATCCTTGTCCATGGTATCATATGTCATGTCCATGTAACGCTGACGAATGGCTTGTCCTTTGATGCCACCAAAGTGAATTGTCTTGTCCTTCGGGTTGTCCTTGACGATCTCAACGATCGAGAACCCGTAAACTGCGAGAAGGTGAGCATCGGCGCCATCCCATACAGCACGAGCAGCGGGCGAGGTGTTGTAAAGGTCCATGCCCATCCCAGGTTCCTGAGAACCCTGACCCGTGAAGACGTATACTGTGGTGGCTTGAGCTACTTCCGCCGTACCCTCGATGACTTTCTCCTCTCTTTGGTTGAAGGTCTCTACTTTGACGACCATGTTACCGTCACGCATGCCGATGTGACGTATTTTCACTGTCAAGTCATCTCCCGGGAGGACCATGCCGACGAAAGTAACATCATATCTAGAGAGTCGATGAGCAATGGGACATCATATAGAGGGTACAACAAAACGTACGCAATGACTCGGTCAGGATTGCCTTCAGCAACGATGTTCTCCACATATCGACGCGTAGCAGCACTAGACCACATGCCGTGGGTGATGGTCCCGGGGAGAGAAGCGAAATCGGAGAAGTAGGGGTTGGTGTGAATGGGGTTGAAATCACCTGAGATATTGGAGTATGGTTCGTTTGTGAGAGGTGTGCTGAAAGTGGTCGAGGCGTTGGTGGAGAGTGTGTATCCATCATTGGCGAGAGGGGTAAGTCGACCTTCTGGAACACCGTGACGCTGTAGATAGGAGACGACCGGATTGCCATGACATCCCTCCTGGTTGAACTCCACAGACGCAACCTTCTTCAGGCGCTTGAGCTGATCGCGCATGAATATATCGCCATTTACGGAGACATCACGGTACGAGGCCTTGTCCTTGAAGGTGACCTGGGACTGGATGCGGAAGACAAGGGTCATACCGGCCTTGGGGGGGATGGTTTCATCCTCCCACAAAAGCCATTCCTTGGACTGGACGACACCGACAGCGGCATCATTGGTCAACTCGACAACGTAATCCGGTTCATCCACCGTTTCGAAGGTACTCTCGAAATCATTGAAGCGTCCGCGGTAGAGGAAAGATGTCATAACCTCGATGATAGGCTGTCCGTCGCGGAATACATGGCCTTTAACTTGGACCACCTTCCCAGCATCGGTGTTTTTGACGGAGGTGATACGAGCATCTGCAATGCAAGCATCTCCAGCTTCGAGGGGTTTGGCACCAGGAACGAGGCGGAAACCGTTGGAGAGATGGACAAGCTTCAAAAGGTCGCCGTCGATGGCGTCAGGGAAGATGGCTTTCATGATGGCCTGGCCAAAGGGTTACTAATACGCAAAGGACGATAGTCAAGAGAGTTACCTGCCAGCCCGTGACGATAGCAAAGTCCATTGGGGCTTTGACGGTATCGGAACGAGCAGTCTTGAATGCCTCATTCTGGTTTCCTATCACATTGCAGAACGTCTCAATGTCCTTGGCAGATATCACGACTTCAGGACCAATAAAGGTCTCGTGGACGTCGAGAGCAGGACGCGACTGATTAGCGCCAAACCAGAGTTTCCAATAGAAGTCTTTGATGCGACCGTTGCGACCCTCGGAGACTTCGTGAATAGGCATAGCACCCATGCTCGCAACATACTTGAATTGGAAGGGCAAGGGGACCGAAACATCAGAACGATCCTCCGTGAAGACGACGTCAATCAAACTGGAAGAGGAATTGTAGGTGATTTCGACAGCCTTGAACCCGAGCTTGTGGGCACCATGCGATCGAGCTGCGCCGTACACAACCACTGAGGTGGGAGATCCGCCCTTTGCCCCGACGACCACACGTTGTCCCCGTCGAGGAGCGAGGGCGCGACGAAGAGGGTTGTCAATGTATGCTCGGCCTTGCACGATGGTTTTCGACGTCAGCAGCGCCTTCAGCCAGTTGAGTTCTGAGCCGGATATAGCCTCGAGCCACTCCGAGGTTTCAGGGATGGCATGACCAATCGTATAGGTGACGGCAGTCGAGGACTCTTCGTATTCAACCTCGTCAGGAATATCCACTTCGTCGGCCGGAGGAGCAAGGTAGTCGATAACAGGAACTTTGGAGGTGTCACCCCCGTACGAGCGCTCCAGTAATTTCTCTACGAGCTTAGCGGTGACATTACCCAAAAGCTCGCCTATGGGTTCATCCTTGGCCGTTGAATGCTTGGCCGCAACAGGTCCTTGCAAAATACACACGCGCTGAGGATCTTGATCGAAGACAGCTTCGATATCTTCTGCCGCCCACAGAGAGTCCTAAGGAGACTCGCGATCAGCATCGGAAACTCTAGATGTTTTGTTTCTCACCTTCTTGAACCAGACCTCAAAGTCGGCATCCAGGATGGGTATGAAAGGGGCCGGTTTCTGTCCCGGACGTTGGGAAATAGTGAAGAAGTAAGCACGATCTTCTGCGGCAAGGAGCTGGCGCGTAGCGTCAGAGTACTTCTTGAAGAATCCGTCAATGAACGCGGAGGGGTTGCCAAGCTCGGTGAAGCTTTGCAAGATACTGAGTTTAGGACCAGTGGATACACCAGCGAACCGTTCCTCGACACGTCTCAGCCAGTCACCAGTCAGGTTGCGTAAACTGACGTCAATCCAGCGGTCCTGGTGAGCCACATACATGAGGCGGATCATGCGAAGCGTGACTTCTTCGTAGGTCATGTCGCCAAGATCTAGAGCAACGCTACCATCTTTCTTCCAACCAAACCACGGCTTAGCGTAATCCTTGTTCAGTTTCTCGATGATTTCCGCTTGGCGCTCTGCCAACCATGCAGCGCGCTTGTCCTTGGGAAGTTTGAAGACAGTATCGTCGAACTCTTTCCAAAGTTTGACAGCACGGGTAGCCACCTTGTGGATAGGTTCGCCCAACTCCGACCTGACAGTCAAGATACCGCCGGTTGGCTTAACGTACGTGCCCTCCCAGTCCTTGTCATCGACACCCGGTGCGGCAACAATTAGATCCTTGACAGAAGAGCTGGTGTGTGCTTCTTTCGCCACCATGACGCGACTGGCAAACAGGAAACCGTCGAATGGCATAGGTTGCGTGCCATACAGGTTCTTCGACCAATCGCCAGTGAGGTACGGCCAAAGGTCATCAGCCCCACCAAAGCCAGAACCGCCCACAAGAACGATGTTGTCATGCTGACGAATAGAGCTGTACGTCTTTAAGATAGGCATGTGGAAGTCTTCGTAGGAATGATGTCCTCCAGCACGACCGCCAGTCCATTGTAGGATAATAGGGAAGTCAGAATTGGCCGCAGCGATGTTGACAACCTGGCGAATACCCTCAACCGAGCCTGGTTTAAAGGAAACGTGTTTAATACCAGCGTTGCGCAGGCCACCGATGATCTCAGCGGCCTTCTCTGTACTGGGAATGCCAGCGGCGACACAGAACCCTTCAACCGGTAAACCCTCGCGGCGCAACTCTTGCCACAGAGGGAACTGGAATCCAAATTGGCGGGGATTGATGTAGAGGGAGTTCAAAGTAAGGCCGACGCCAGGAGGAATCTTCGACTGGATTTCAGCAACTTTGGAACGGAGCGCCGACGCATTGTAGTGACCACCACCTGCAAGCTCGACGTGGTAACCAGCTGACAAGACCGCAGAAACGAAGCCAGCCTGAACGGTGGTAGGGGTCATTCCAGCAACCATGATCGGAGGTTTACCCAGCAAACGGGAGAAGGGTGTGTCCAGGTGAATCTTTCCATCACTGGGGCGAGTCAGTAAACACGAAATACAGTGAAGAGCATCCCTTTACCTTGTCTTGACCAATTTCGGCGCATATTTCTTGCTCCACCACTCCTCATATTGAATGTCCTCAGTGTCGAAGAGCTCAGCTTCGCCGCGACCCTTGTCACCGAGAATGATGACGCGGATCCCACGTCCATCAATATTGCGGGCAGTAAGGGGGCCAATGCCATTCAAGCCACCAGGCCCGAAATCGATAACGTGGGTCGCAGATTCTGGGAACGCGGTCGCAAGATCCCAATGGATGGGAGAAGTGAAGATTTGGTCACACAAAGACCTAGTGATTGGTATCGTACTCTTGCGCATGTCGGAGCCTGCCAGGGCATTCAGTGACATGGAAGGAAACAATCTGTAAATATACCCACCATCCTCGGTATTAAAGACAGGAATACCCAGTTCGTCGTGCGTCCAGAGCTCCTCTCCCACAAGGTCTTCATTGCATAACTTGTCGGTTGCGCTTGCCAGGTAGGAGCTGTGGTAGGGGGCATTGACGACCAAGAAACGAACACCAAAAGCAGGTTTCCTCTGCGAGTAAGGGACCTTGCTTTGATCCTGTCCACCGGGGGCACGAACTTTCCTCAGGTTTGTTACCAAGCCGTAAAGTGCACGGGGAGGTCCTGTGACAACAAAGTTTCTTGGACCGTTGTAAAGCGAGACCGCCAGCTGGGAATTGGGGGGAAGGTATTTGTTCGTCGCATCGATATGTGGAGTCAACGCCGAAAGTGCAAGACCGTTGATTGACAACATGGGTGTGGGTTGGCCCTCCCCACCCTCAACAGCATCTTGGACGATGCCGGGCTCGAGAGCTAAGACAGGGAACGCTTCTTGACCCCGCATTCCACAGAAAAAGAGCCACCGAAGCGCCTTCTTCGCATTCGTGTGGAAGGATTCGTAAGATGTCGAAGCAGAAATGGCAGTAGCGGAGACAACGCCTTGTGAGTGACCTGTTGCGCCAGCAATATGATCGCGAAGCTGACCGGGGGTCAACCCCGAAACACGGCATACGACAAGGTATTGGACCAGCTGCGTCAAACCAATGAGAGGGAGTGAGATAGGAATCGATGCAAGGTACGCGATGGGTGGACGAGGCACGGCTCCAGAGAGCCACCCTGCAACATCCATACCGTAATTGTAAAAGCTTGACGTCTGACGCGCTATCACGAGCGGAATGAGTATCTCGTTTGTGATTGCCGCGATTAGGGGTAAAACGTATGGCTTATAGGTATCGTAGAGTGTTTGGAGTTCGTCAAAGTAGACCTCGTTCGTTCCCTGACCACCGAAGAGTGCATATATGGAGGCCTCGTCTTCAGAAGTGGCAGAAAGAAGGGCGGAGGATGGTGGACTTGGAATATCGGGAACATTGTGTTCTTCTAGGGCTGCGCGTGCGGTGAAGAAGGCTGATAGCACGGAGGCACGAACATCGGCATCGAACGTCTTCACGAAAGTGAAGATATCTGTGTCCGAGAGATAGGAGGAGACGAAATGCGTGAAAACGTGCAAGAGGAGGGATGTGCGTGCTTTCGTGGATTGCGAATCATCAGATAATCTTTGTGCGACGAGAGACAAGAAGCGTGCAAACAGATCGACCTCGGGCGGAGGTGCGGTTTCGTCTTCTTTGGCGGTATCTAAGGTATCAAGATGCTTCTGGGCATGAATGAAGTCGTCTCGAAGAACTTCAGCTGCGATCCACACATCGTTGTTGGTGGAGACGGGGATCGAGACCTGAAAGTGTGGAGAAACGTAAGCGCGTTGAGGAGGGCGATGTGATTACTGATCTGTACACGTACTCTAACATTTGCAACGGCGATAACCAAAGGACGCGTTGAAATAGCAGACTCGTGAACGGCATCACCGTTCTGGACAGACATTTTGTGGGCAGAGTTATGGATAACGGGAAGGGTGGGAGGGGAATGTCGGGGACGGGTGTAAAGGAGAGAGCGACGCGGTCAGGGATGGCTTATATGCTATGAACCCTCCCCCATTCCCAAATTTTCCTTTGGCGTTCACCGCGTTGCTTCCCCAAAAAACATCAGGTCACGTGCCTTTACGTACATGCAAACAAGCCGCTGTCTCACTTAGTGGTCTTGAACTGTCAAACTTTATCTCGATGAGTGCAGCGAGGCATCGATGCGATGCGGCTACGCGTTCCACGTCTATCCATGAGAGTGCTCGCAGACTTGCTTCAGGCGAATTTACGAAGGACCACAATACGATGGGCCAAACAAGACGTACAGACATTGGCATGACGATCGCATCTACACGCCCCAAAACACATAATGCTGCCTTCTCTCCTTCCTGACGATGGCTAGGGTCATCGATACCAATCGCGGCCATCATGGATAGCCCTATCAGATGCGTGGTCAAACGCATGTCGCTCAGCCTGGCGCTATTTCACCATTCAGCACCGCTCATGCAATGATCTCTCCCAAAAACTGCAGGTGTCCAGGCACTCTACCAAGGGATTTATGTCGCCGCATCAGATTTTGTCCCTACTTGGTTGTTCTACCAGTGCGAGAATCCGTGTGATAATGTGAAACGATCTTTGTGTTCCAATGTGCTTCCTTACCACATTGCATCCCTTGAAGACGGTCTATTTGGGACATTTCGGAGGTGACTTGGTAAATTCACCCCATAATCCTGAGACTACCGCATATCAAGCCTTCGCGTACTTGTAGTAGATAGATCCATAGAACAGGGGTTAATTTAATTAAGCTGCTTACTTCAGCTTTTGCCTCACCACTGGCACGCTCGTCTGATCCTGAGGAATACATACATCGTCACGGTCAAGCCAGTGACGGTTTTCAGTTCATGGAGCCGAGTACATCTACCTCCTCTTCGGTTTCATCTTATTCGACATCCTCGGTAACCGCAACAAAGGTTCGTCGTGGGTCTTTCACGCTTCGCAGCTATCGCTCACCACAGCTTTCTTCATTACATAGCGGAAGCTTGAAGATGCAATCCGGACACTTGATGGAGCCGTCACACCTTCAGAACTCTCCAGCGCAATTGAGAGACCTACACCATCAAAACGGCCTCACGTCACTCGCTCGTTGTACTCCACGTTGGCAAAATATGGCGTAAAGTCAAAGGAAGAACCCCAACCCTCATCCAAGTCAGTCGTGTTCAGGCATCTATCTCGGCCATGAATCTGACGACCTTTGTAATCATTAAACACTCATCCTATCCGAAAAGTGCCCCCGCAATAGATGTCTCGAAAAGCGCGCCTCACCTTGCCGCTATCCTTGCTCGCACCGCCTCCCGGTCCCAAGCAGCGAGCTCATTCAAGCATTCGTCGGCACCTCCTGCACACCCTGCGTCAGAGTATAGACCCTCATCCACGCAATCATTCCTCTCTCGCCTCGCTACTTATAAAATGACTACTTACGCGAACAAACCACCACAAATTGACGCAGTTGCTGCAGCAAGATGTGGTTGGATCAACGATGGAAAAGACAGACTTGTTTGTGGGATATGTGATGTATCCTGGGTACTGGCTGGTCGCGAGGGTATGAACAAGGACGCTGGTAAGAAGGTAGGTTCAACGTAAAGCATCTCACTAAGATTCCGACTCTAGCGAGTGCATTGGTTGAGAAACAGCGCGTTTCTCTCGTGGAAATTCATAAGGTCGGCTGCCCTTGGAAGACCAGGCAATGTGATCGTTAGTGATGTCAGCAGTCTTTGTCAACACAGCCGCTGACTTTCAGAGGTTAGTTTCGGTGTATCGTGTCTCCCTACAAGCGCCTGCTATAATGGTGCGAGAGTTGAGAGCCACGGCACTATCACTTGAGCCCGTTCTCGCTGACGTGGCCATCAAGCATCCCCTTGTGCGTCTGCTTCATTGTGTTCTCCGTGGATTTTCAGTGACAAGAATTGCCAGACACCCGCACAGCTGAATTCTCTACGTTCTACTTTTTCCGCTGTTGCATCTGAACGACAGTCACCGGAAGTTGACTTTGGTATGGACGTTGACGGTATCACACAACTTCCAACTCCTTCAGATACTGCTATTGTGGCTGCTCTTTTTGGGTGGGCTCCAGCTCCACCTGCCGCACGCAACGATCTTCGCCGTACATCCTCCTCTTTCTCTATTTCCCGTTCAGGGTCGTACGGGCCTTCCGCTTCCATGCCTCCGACCCCGTCGCTTTCGCGTGCTAGCTCCATCTCGAGACTCTATCGGGAGCGAGAGAGCACACCGACTCCTTCCAGCTCTCTTCGCATGAGCATCTCACAGTTTAACTTGTCTCCCGACCGCCCACGGACAATTTCGCGCTTGAATGAATCCTGGGCCGGCAACATCTCCACGTCTACAGCTCTCCCGGACACCTCACTTGTATACTGCGCGTTCTGTCAGCGACGGGTTGGCCTCTGGGGATACTTGAAGAACGACTCACCAACACCGTCACTTCAGCAAGGGGAGTTCCCCTCAGTATCTCGCGAAGCACCCAAACAATTTGACTTTGTGAAGGAACATCGATCATACTGTCCCTACATTGTTCCCTCGACTGTAGTTCCTTCTTATCCGCACTCACCTACGTCGGGCTCCCATCTGGACGCAATAGAAGGTTGGCGAGCAGTCCTGACTATGGTTCAACGCTACGAACTCGGTCAACGACAGCGCTTATCTCGATTTTTGCCCAGAAACGATGCTGGCAGCCAAACACCCTCTGCCGAGCTGAAAGACGTCGAGGCTATGGTAGCCGGCGTGAAGAGCAATGGGGTCAGTATCAAATTGTCTGCTCCTTGACTGTGACTGAAATCAGGCTTTTGTAGGGTCGTGAATTGTTGAGATACGTCAAGAATCTTTTGGGTTGAACTCATTGGCGTGTTTTTCTGTGCCTTTACCTTGTCATCCCTTCACTGCATTGTACCGTCGAACGTTTTTCATAGTCACCATATACTTGGGCTAATGTACCCAAGCTCTGGGACTTCCTTTACTTGTCATCTTAGCCCAGCATGTCTCACACGACGCCATGGACTCTACATGCAGTGCTCCATCACTGCGAATTGTAGGATTAGAAAGCAAATTTTCTGCGAATATGGAACGACTGACGAAGAATTTCTTGTGAAGTTGAGCACCAGCAGTATCGATTGCCTGCAATTCCTCGGCACTTAAGGTCTGAGACATTGCTTGTGTCGAGGTATTCCCTGATTCTTTCAACCCCGGAGGATGTACTGTTGGTGAAGGAAACGTCAATTTTTCTATTTCAATAAGCGCGCGATCATTGACACTGACGTCACCACTTAGATGCCCTTTTGCTGCAACCATTTGTTAAGGACGAACCCCGGATTGCCTCGAGCCTAGCACGGATCTTCTGAACTACTGTGTCGATTGGGCCCCCTTGGGCACTGAAGATAGGGGAAAGACCTCCGTAGGAAGAAGATACAATGTTGCGGGTCTTGTGAAGGCCAATCACTGGCTGGGTGGATTGCCATACGTATGGATGGATCTCCAGCTACCGAGAAAGTTAAATAAATCAGGTTTATTCGCGCGTAAGGATGCGGACGAGATATTCCTGGTTAACGACTGGGGGGATCGTAGCCGCGCTGAGGATTTCCTTCAGGTCATCTACCATGAAGTTGGAAACACCGATAGACTTGGTTAATCACTCATTCTTGCACTCTTCCGTCTCTTTCCACACCTGCCGCAGCCTGCCTACACGGGGTTCAGGGGTGTGCCTTACCGGTCGGCGATAGTACTCTGATGGTTGTCCCTGCCAGTGGGAGGAGTATTCCTGATTCAAATTGGGGATCGCGAGATTGAAGGAAAGCATTCGATCAAAATTCCCACTAGCTGACGATAATGTGGCAATGGCGGCTTTCCCAAGCCTGGGGATTTATAAAATATCATCGTTTCCCGTGGAGACACCTTTTCGGTCGGATGAATGCAAATGTTGACGTACCAACTAGCTTTGTCCCATGGCGACGAATCCAACAAGGTAGATGCCCAACCCTAGCTCGCTCGGAAAGCGGCACATCTGGGACAAACCTAGAGTATTCGTACGAGTGTAAAAAAACAAATGCTTTCTACATTACGAACCAAGACTTGAGGAAAATACACTCCAGAAAAGCGTCACTAGACCGCATTCATATTCACACTAGACGTGAAATAGGTCACCACCACTCTGGTCAAAAGGGTACGACTCACTCCTGTTCTTGCTCACGAGCCCAACTATCTCGTTCCCAGAGCAATTCAGAAACCAAGGCAAAACTATCCTTCTTCGTGTGGGAAGGTCGAACTCTGAGCTCCTTGATTTCGTCGTTCCACAGGAATCGATCGAGCCCGAGCATCCTGATATCGATGTCGGAGATGGGCGTTCGAAGGGAGGCCGATCATCCGTGGACTGCCCCATGCTTTGGGAGTATACTTGAGTGCTGGTCTCGGAGATTGAGGGAGTAAAAGTGAACCGCGTTCCAGGGACGCTATCGGGACTACAAAACGAGGGAATGGACGTGATGGAATTTTGCCGTAAGCAAGACTTCAGAGGTTTCTTCGAAATACCATTGCTTCGAGAGGAGCTAGGAGTGCGCAGCCTGTCCGTTCGCATTGATAGGACAACCTGGTTCTCGTCCACAGGCGAGAGAGGTAAAGGGCCGGCCTTTTCATCGACAAGAACTTCGATGGCAAGGCCTTTGTGAGACAGGGAACGTTTGTGCTTCGGCTCCCTGTTCGCATCTCGTAGGGGATGCGGCGCAGGGATATCCTGAACAAGCGAGCTTGTCTGTGGTTCCGTGTCGTTTGGAGCGCGGGAAAGTTTTCGTTTGACACAAGGAACTTTCGAGACGATATGCTTGGCGTCGTGAACCCGGACATCCAATATCTTCGTCTCAGGTAGGGGAAGATTAAAAAGTGACAGATATTCGTTGGCCGGGACTGGAAGAAAGACAGGCGCTTCGGAGTGTTCCAACGGGGAAAGCGGAGGCAATGAAGGCAGAGATGACAAAGGAGGTACAGGTTTGCGATCGTATTTCAAGGAACGCCTGGACAGCTGGAGAGAATCCCTCGTGCCCATTAGAGGAGAGGTGGTGGTGGATTTAGGTGGTGTTCCGGAAAGAAACGAGTACGCAACGTGATCGCCATGGCCAGGTCCATCAATTAATCTGATTGACGAAGGACTCACACGTTGACCAATCCTTGAGGCATGGTCTTCGGGTGCAAGAACGCCGAGATTTCCATCGGCATAGTTGTGGGATTGTCCATGAAGGGAGCGAGCGCGTTGCGGAATGCGAATCGTCTTGGAACTCGAGGGGACAGACGAGGCCGCCGAGACATGTTCATCCGCATCGCTCGAAAAGCTAAAAAAGGACGTTGACGACCTGGTGAGGCGAGAGCTCAAAGTTGAATTCTTCGACTTTGTGGGCAAAAGAGCGAAAGCAAAGCGCGCCGAACGTCTCTTCGAGTTTCGATGTAACTGATACGCGAACTTGGATGAAGCTCCCCCGCTCAACTTTGCCGTTAGATTCGTTTCCCAGGTAGGAGACCCAAAGCAACCGACAAGGAGACCGCGATACCATGCTCCGCGTTCTGTTTGACATTCAGAATCGGATGACTTTGAGGATGCGAAACACCAAGAGCTGGAAGAAAGCTCGCTAGTTGTGGGCAAGGAGGGTGCGATGGGCGGCGAGTGAATTGTTCCGATGCGACGACGCTTTATGTACAAGACTTTGACGCCGAAGAAAACGATTGCGAGAGAGAGGATGGAAAGAGAAACCACAACGAGTGGGAGGCATGTTACAGTGGAAGGAGTTGTATGGGAGAGCGGAAGAGCATTGAAATTATCTCATCATTGCATAACGAAAATACTAGTACAGGGCAGAACGGCAAATGACCACCTTCAGAGAAAAGATCGCATTATTGTGGCTGTTGGTTTACTGCTGAGCTTGAAAGGGCGATGCAGTCAGGACTAAGCACTTTGAAAGAGATAGTGAAAGTACTTACCGGTATTCTTGAATCTGGGCCCCAAACTTCAAGTACCTGAAGCTATGATGTTTCCGAGTCCCATCTTGTTTGATAGGGGGTGTGTCAAAATGTCCTTGCTGCTTCCCGTGCTCATGGTAATGGAATACGATGGGTGCTGTATTATGGCGCTCATAGACACGGTGGAACCATTGGATCGGATAGCCTGGGACCCAGACCCCATTTATGAGAGCTAGCATCACCCCTGTGTTTACAAAATTAACCCACTAGAACAGTCAATACATACCAAC
Source organism: Chalciporus pseudorubinellus (assembly GCA_038092895.1). Lineage (NCBI taxonomy): Eukaryota > Fungi > Basidiomycota > Agaricomycetes > Boletales > Boletaceae > Chalciporus > Chalciporus pseudorubinellus. The sequence continues at coordinate 3,509 of JBBPRG010000046.1, read as the reverse complement.
CTTGTGACAAGGAATGACTCACTGGCACTAATGGTGGCACTGGTCCATAATCCCTAATGTCAAGTGAATAAGGCAAGGCAAGAAGAAGGATATGAAAGCACCGTTTTAGAACACTGAAGATGCATTCAACAGCATTTCGCAAAGACACATGACACAAGTTAAGTAGTTCTTCCTTGTTTGCTGGGCTGTGAATAATGAGTTTGATACACAAACAAATGTCAGAAACATACCACAGATTTGTGCGACCCCATTCAGCCAGATGATACTGAACACCTTGATAAGGGACCAGTAAACAAGGTCTACAAGGGTAACCAAGGTTGCCAAGAAGGTATTTGCCATCAGGGATATCAAGATCGCGTGAACGAGCATCGTCATAGATACGTGCATCGGAGGCTGACCCCTCCCATCCAGTGAGGGTGTATGTGAAACAGAGTTCAAAGTCACATACAAAAAGGCAGTTGTGGGATAAGAAACCTTTTCAGTTACTAGTTGGGCCAGAGGGGCGATTGGGATGTGCCATGAGATCGTGTTGTTGGACTGCTGAAATCTTTCTCCAATGTGTCTGATAGGGAGCCCAGTAACTGCAGTATAAAGGAAGATAGCAAGCTGTTCTTCTAAGGAAACAGATCTTGAGTTTTGATGTCCATGGCTTCTAAGAATGGATATGAGCTCTTTGAAGACCTCTGCATGCATCCCAAGCTCGGTCCGGATGCGTTCTGGATGACCAGTCAAGAGTTCGAGCACCCAGCCATGACCAGCAAGGATTGAGGTGTGATACGGCTCTGGGGCTGTATGGGGCTGATGGATCAAGTTTGTTGTATTGATGAGAGCACAGATAATGATACTGAGCAGGAGAGAGAAGTACTGAGCGATGCGTTGTCGTTGTTCTGGTCATAGAGGGTACATGGCACAAGGACAAGAAGGCTGGATAACCCTAACCCTATCATTGGCTCGGAGCTCCAAACATCTGGCGGAGTTACATCTTCATAGCCGATTGAGGATCCTCATAGTAGCCGTCTTAGCCGACGCAATATCCGATGTACATGGCCATTCGCCGGATTCATAGAACCGGCCAGCCCCGGAAAGTGTTCCCATGTTACGCGCCAGGCATGCTTCAGGCACACATGGTATATAGGTTCTAGAAATGGAAAATTTATTTGATGCGGATCTGCAATTAGGTACACATAATGTGCTTTGTATGAGATACCAGAAGGATGCTTGACATGCCTGGGCCAAGTAAGGAATACATAACGGTCTGGTGCTGATTGCGGCATATGGACCGCACAACTGGCTTGACATGGGTCCCATACCTGGCCAAACATATGCACAGGGCATGCAGTCCATGTGGGTTGGATACCCATTGGACATGGCAAGGACACTCGACCATGGACAGGCACATCGAGTATGGTATGCAACTGCTGCCAGCGAGTGCAGAGGCTTGAGACTCAACACCCCATATATATTCAATGATATTAATACACTCCAGACATGAACATAGCAAATGATAGTAAATTTAAAGTGTACACTAAGTGTTTAGTGTAGTGTACTAAGTCCCAATAAAGTGTAGCATTTCTAATGCTTGGGACTTGTGAAAATTTCGCGCATTGAGTGGCGTCACATGACCATGTTGACACGTCCGCCATCAGCCACCTTACTTGCTTACTTCAAGTTCTCACTACTACTTTGCTCCCACCCCAAGCCTCCATACACGAACACAGACACGTTGCACCACAATGAACCCAAACGACGTACCCAGAACACTACCGCACTGTTTCCACCCAAATGAACAACCCGAAACCAAATGAGCAACCATGATGACGACGAAGAGTCACGCGCACCACAATGAACGGTTCACATGTAAGTGGCTCAGTGTACTGTTGAGCGATCTGGCTTGCTAACTGTAACAATCACCAAGAAGATCATTGGTGTGTTATAGTATTTAAAAACATTTTAATCTTTTGCACTTGCACGGACTCGAACACTTGTCCTGGGACCATCACATGACTAGACACCGTTTCCTGTTCTATCTATAGCCGGAATAGTCATCCCAGTATTACATAAGCAGAGTCACATGACCCTTACATCATCATTGGTCCGGACTCCGTTCTATCTTTGCTATCAATCTATTCCTGTCCTTATCTCTACTCGTGCCTGTTTCATCTATGAATAGCCTGGTCTGTGCGCACTCTCTACAGTATATAAACCCTCATGTAGTAGCACACACCCCAGCCTAATTCATTTGTTCACATCGCCCATTAGCGTGTGTTCTAAGTCTAAGGTCTCCCCATCCTTCCCTCTGTCCATCATTGGGTCTAGTCCCTGCTGGGTATTGTGCAACATTGGCCTTCGGCCTCTATCGAAGCATAACATGGTGTCGAAAAGAGCGCCAGTCTTCCAGGATGACCTTGCTGAATGTCCTGGAATCCACAGAGGCACCAAGCTCATCTCGTAGTGAATCCCCAGTGGCAGTCAACCATCCTGCAGGGGTTGAAGTAGACATCCTTTCGTAGTACATCTGTTATTGCTTTCATGACATTGTTGCAATCAAGTGTGTTCTTTTCATACAACATGGGGTGATGGGATATAGTATAGACTATGACCACCATACAGCGAGCGGGTATGGGTTGCATACATAGCAAGCATGCAGGGCATACAGGAACCCAGTATGTGATGGAGAACAGGCGACGGATACATACACGGTACCTGAATTCCATCTAGGATGTGTACTGGCTCTATGACATACAGTCAACTCTGATATAACCCATACATCGTATAACCCATACTCTCGATAACCCATGCCTTTTTCAATTTCCTGAGTTGGTTTGCAGATATTTTATGTCAATAACCCATAACTCTGCCTTGACCGGTACCCATACTGATTGTTGGTCGTCATAACCCATACATGTACCCGGATATCCCCGACAAGATACTCCATTAGGCAATTTGGTCACGTTGTCATCATTTTTGCGATGACCAAAATGGCAGGACAGACCCAAGAGCGTGATCCTTCCCGATGTTGACTCGTTACCGCGCGCCCAACCATCTCTACCCATCTCTTCCCTAATCCATGCCACTGAACCACACGCCTCGAATGATCCCGTCATGCAAGCTGAGCAAGCCGTCATTGATGCGTTAGACGACCTGGAACTTACTGGGGCACTCCAAGTCTCGAACCGAATGGATATCACAGAGCTTCTCAACCCGGCCGCGGAGATGCACTATGCATTTGAGGTGAGCGACGAAGATTATTCTGAGCCGTGATGGATGCGAGAGAACTCGGAATGGGGGGGAGTAATGGTGAAGGTAACAGTGACGAGGTGGATGACGAGCCTGTTGAACTAGGTCCTACCCACAATGAAGCACTCCAGGCAGTGCTGTTGGTGAGAAAATATGTCAAGGACCTTGATCATCTGTTTGCGTGGAAATTAGAGTCGATGCTGGGCTTGTTCGGGAAGCAGACAAGGTTTCTTGACTCGGAGATGCGAAACTTAAAGGACACAAAGCTGACT